>JAKUCV010001506.1:1935-220517 GCA_028386065.3 Turnera subulata | reverse complement strand
GATAAGTGTGTAGTGGGTTTTGTATGATCCAGAGGGGATTCGTCCAACCCATATAACGGGTATATTATCGGATGGTTTCTTGATAGAGTTGAACTGTAAATGCACGGCCGTGCTCGGATTATGATATGGTGATATCATTGGTATCCGTTTTACACAGTTAACTCGAGGATCAAGAAACCGAGATTAAACATATACGAGAATGACATATTCTATGTCTCGGTTTAATCTAGATAATGGGACGAAGGGACGATGATATGTTTCGAGGCATTTAGAATCAGTACTGATCTTGTCGTTCGGGTAGCAATGATGTGTTGCTAGACGCTGCTCTTTGCTTATAATTGTAAAATGAGATTTTACAATTATTCCCGAATGTTACAAGTGCCTACAGGGTCACACACATAGAACCGTTGATTCGAGCAGGTGGTTGAACCGTGGTTGGACCATGGTTGGACCAGTTTGTGGTTGGATTGCGGTTGGACTGTGGTCGGACCGTGGTGGGACCATGGTCATTTTGGGCTGGTTGGTTCACTAATTGTCAGCATTATTGAGCCACTTTAGGTGCTGTGTATGTTGATAAGGTTTAGTGGAGACATTATTATGTATAGACATAATTGTGGTGGGTAATGGGTCAATGTGTTGGCCATGACCTCCACTATCTTCATTAGCTTTTGATGTGTGGATTGGAGTGATCTGATTACTTCCTCTCCTTCATGCCATTCACTGAGTTTTGTTCTTGAGAGTGTTCTTGAGAGCTTGAAAGAGCATACACACATCACCTTCTTTGAGAAAGAAGAGAAACACCACAAACTCATCCTCCCGGAATTCTGTTGCTAGCACACCAGTTCGGGAGAGCTCGAAGTTGGAGATCGTGTGACGATTCCGGCTTGATCACGGTTCGTGTGGATACCGTAGAGGGGCGGGATACCTTGTCTTGCTCTTGCTGATTCCGGCACTTCAGTTAGGTGGAAGATCCTAACCGTGTAAGGTACGGAAATTGTTATTCGGTTTATATGCTTCACATGTGTTCCTGTGTTGTTTCCGGTTTTTCCGCTGCGTATTTTGCTTGCTTTTGAGTGTCAATTGCATGTTCGGAAACTTACACATCAGGCATATTTTGGCCATAACGAATTGTCTCACACTCCACCTAGCTATCTGCGATCAGAAAATAGACCTGTCATATAGGTCTTCCTTCTTAGAAGATGTTATAGCTCTCTCTCACACTTTTGATTTTTTGAATGCTCCTTTATTTCAAGAAACTGTAACACAGTGGGGCACCTCCTTGCGAAGCGTTCTGTGGACTTTGGTGTGGAGAATTCTTTTATATCTTGGAACAAATAATTTTGATTCAGTATATTTGACTATCTTTCGCTGATTATACATCAAATAGTGAATGGACTAATAACATTTTTCATTCATTTGTGGATTATGACATTTTTCTTCCCTTTTTTCTTGGTTATTTTTTTCCCTCTCAAACCCAAACCGCACCAACTCATGACTCAAATCTTTTTTTGCCCACGCGTCGGGGGCAGTTTGGTTCGATACAGGTCCCGTTGATGATTTGTCATTAAAAAGTTGGAACGCTAGTCAGTGGCGGACACAAGGGGGCTGGTAGGTGCCATGGCCCCCTCCCAAAATTTTTATCATGAACTATTTTTAGTATATGTATTTATACAAAATGGTCTTTATCTTGGTGGTAGTTAGAGGTTGGAAATTAAACTTGGGATCATTTAATCTTTTTGGCCCCTCCAAAAATACTTTTCTAGGTCCGCCGTTGACGCTAGTATTGTTTGAGCGAAAATTAGAAGAAAATAAAAAATATCTAAAAAATTCAATTTTGCAAAAGAGAGATAAAAGATGTCCTAATTTAGCAAATAAAGGGCTGAAAAGTGTTATTAGCCCTAATACTAATACATTAGTAAAATCTTAGACACTAAATCTATACTTATAAAAATATATTAAGATACATTTTAATAAACATTAGCCGTAAAATATAACTGGCTTGCTAAAAAATTAATATAAACCTATTATGATATTGAGGTTTAATTATATATAATTAGTTCGCATTTTATTAATTACACATGATATAGATATTTAAATGGAATCTAAGAATTAGCTTGATAAAAATTTAACATAAATGGTTCATAACACTCAATCTCTTATCATTGCAATCTCTTTATAAATAACAGAAATAAAAAAAAAAACATGTATTCCTTTGATAAATTAATTAATCGTATAATAAAGTTCTTCATACATATCGGAAAGGAGTTGAAGTGAAAACGTGAAGTAGATTAGATGTAATTAAATTGTTAAAAAAAATTAAAGTTTATTCTTGTATATAATTAGTTTTGAAAAATTAAAGGTTGGGAGTGGGTGATAAAGCTTTTGGGTACATTATTTCTTCGTTTAGCACACAAAATATAAATTAGAAAGAGTTTCTCAAAAATATCTAAATAAATTAATTGGAAAGCCGAAAGCAAGCGCAGGGGTTCCGGTTTGAGTTTGAGGGATTGAATTGGCGGGCTCGCCGGTTGCAGAACAGAGAACACACCACCGAATAACAAACTATAAAACCGTGACAGAAGAAATCAACGGATTTCTCTTCTATACGGAAAATGTTCCCTTCAACGCCTTACCCTAACCCCCACCATCACCACCACCCCTCCTTCCCTTACCGCCACCCTCCTCCTCCTCCTCCTCCTCCTCCTCCAAACCCTAATTTCTACCCTCTCCCCCGCCCACCACCACAACAGCCACCGCCTCAAAACCTTCCACCACCACCTCCTCCCACCACCAATACCAGCAGCTCAATCCCTGACCTTTCCACCACACTCTCCTCCCTCACCCACCTCCTCTCCTTGTCCGACCAAACCCTCTCCTCTCCCCAAACTGCCCTCCTAAAACCCCAAAACCCAGACTTCATCTCCTGCCCCTACAATCCCCACCACCTGATGCCGCCCCACTCCCTCTTCCTCCACTCTCTCCACTGCCCTTCCCTTCTTCTCGATAACCCGTCTTCCCTCATCGGCTCCCTCCACTACCCCAACACCCTGCACCCCGCTAAAGATCCCATCTTGAATACCCTCCACCACCACCACCCAACCCAAGACCCACCAACAACCGATCTCTGCTTGTCTCTCGAGCACTATTACACTGAGTTTAGCTCGCATTTCTTCTACAGAGATTGCCCCGGTGTTGTTAACGTTATTGACTTGGATAGCTCTCGAAAAACGTCTACTATACCCGGTGTTGTGTCCAAGGAGTGTGCTGATTTTGTTGCTGGTGGTGGTGATGAGGGTGATGTTAAGGATTTTGATGCAAGTGGGTTTTGGGTTCTGGCTTCGGGTTTGTTGGCAATTAGGAGGGAGATTGAGGGTTGGAGTGATTATCCCCGAACCTGTTCGTATAGCATCTTCTGCGCGATTCTGAGGTTAAATGTGATCAAGTTGAGTGATTTGAGAAGGTGGATTATTGCTAATTCTCCTCGTTATGGTGTCGTGATTGATGTTTATATGACGGATCATGTGTCTGTCCTTTTTAGGCTTGCCTTGAAGGCAATTAGGAAGGAAGCTATGAGATTAATGGGTTGTAAAGAGAATGCCAAAGCATTGAGCTTTGAGTGCCCAGTTTTGAATCAAGTTTTATTGTGGATTGCTTCTCAACTTTCGGTTTTGTATGGTGAAATGGATGCCAAGTACTTTAGCATCCACATTTTGAAGCAATGCGTGTTGGATGCTTCAAAAGGGATTCTTTTCTCTCCGCTGCTATTGGAGTCAGAGGCTAATGAGAGTGACATAAAGGACGTTACTGACCAAAAGAAATATGAGGAGCCTACTGATGGAAGTGAAGTGTGTAATGAAGGGAAAAGAGCAGATGAGATTCTCGACGGGGATGCGATTTTTGTGTCCCAAGTGGCGGCTGCAGTTGCTGCGCTGCATGAGCGGTCCTTACTGGAAACCAAAATCAAGGGGTTACGGGTTTCTCAACTGCCACCAAGATATATGAGGTGTGCCATTATTCTAGTTTCCTTACCTCGTTGTGATAGTTCTTGTTGGTCTAGTAATATTCATTACAGTTCATGTATTTTTACCATTAGGAATAATGGCCTGTCTTCTTTATTTTTCTCTTCTTTTCAAATTTGTCTTGTAGTTGGTATTCTGCACTTATGTAGCAAACGGTTTGATGTTGTTAGGATTCTTCTCTGTTCATACCTTTTCTTTTCGCTTTGCTTTTGGATTTGTTGCACAATCTCTACAGCTGTTACTTTCATATTGTACCCTTTCCCGCCCGCTGTTCAAATAGCTCTAGTTGTCACATTGCCTTGATGTCTGTGATCCTGCTCCGTTCAATCCAATCATGTACAATTGGAATAGTGAACAACATGTTGAGAAAAATTTGTTAAGCTAATCCTTTTAGTTGCTTCGTAACACAGGTTTACATTTCATGTGCTCCAACTGAAGAGAAACATAGAGTGCTGACTAAGTTTCCTTGGATAGACCTTTCTAGTTATATGCGATAGTGCTTCTATTAAATGAGTACAGTATTGGGAAAGTATACCTGTATGTTTCTAACTTTAGAGATATCCACTAAGAGCGTGGACTTCTTACTACTACCGTGTCTCTTACTTGAGACCCCCGGTGACATCTCTAGCTTGTTCTTTGCTTTCTGGCTGTCTGGTGACACAGAGGTCCCCATCCTCCCCTCTCAGCTTCCTTATATCGGGTTCTCTTTTTCATACAGCAAGTGTTTGATTTGTATATTCTAACTTACTCATTACACACTTTCACTATATTTATATTGATATTTCTAACAAGGTCAATGTCAAATATGTTTTATGTTCAGCTTGACATTAACGGTAACACAGTTAAATTAAATTTCTTTCTTTTCTAGGATGGCTGAACACGCCTTTGTGTCAAAGAGTGCCAAGGAGGAGCGGAAGAAACGGCCCAGCTACAAAGCTATTATTGAGCATGATGGTGTTCCTCGAAAGAGATCGTCCAATGAGGTACACCAACTTGTTGATATCATGTCACAGTAGTATTTTACTACTGCTGCCTGCTACCTACTAATACATGTTAGATGTAGTTTTTCCTTGGAAGTCTTATGTAAGAATAGTAGCTTCAGTTAAGGCTTCATATCTTCTTTTCTGCAATCACATGAACTTTGTCAGCTTAGGATGTTTATAGAGTTCATTCTGAGCTCTTGAGGTGACATTTTACTGATTTTTTCTGCAAGATGCTTCCTTGTTAGTGTAATTTGTTTGTCCTTTGACAAGTAATATTCTGTCTTTAAAGGATACAAGCAAGACTAAGACAAGAGAGGAATTATTGGCTGAAGAGAGGGATTACAAGCGCAGGAGAATGTCATATCGTGGGAAGAAATTGAAACGGACGCCTTTGCAGGTTTGGAACTTTTCATCCTACCGACAGTCCACACTTAAAAATTAGATATATCTCTTTCATATTAGTTGATACCTTTAAGTTGCAATTACAGTTTACTGATGTGACAATTGATTTGTGTGTTTGTTGCACTGGATTAGGCAGAAGTGCCAAGCCAATCCTTTTGTTTCCTCCTATTTTACTTGTGCGAATGCAGTGACATTGAACAGCTACTTAATAAACATCCCTTACTTTGTCTTATGTGTAAAGATTTCCGAACGGGAATTAATAAATCTGGACACAAAAGGACCACATGGCTCACCCTAACTACTTTTAGATTAAGACTTATTCCAGTTAAAATATTCTTGGGTTTAGGGCAATAACTATGTTTTCTTGCCTCACAATTTGCAATCTACTTGTGAACATGGTAATGCACAACTGTGTATTCTGCATTCATGTTTCGAGCTAATCAACACCCCTCTGCTCCTTTTTTCCTCTCTTTCCTCTGTATCTCTATTGTCCTTGAGATTCTGAAATACTCCACTCGCAACAAGGAGGAACTATAGGAAGAACAAGCTAAGGAAAACAGTTACTTGAGATATTCTCCATGGTCAGCAAAATCCTACTTCCTCGCTAGGGAGGCTGACAAATCCAATTGGCAACAGTTACTTGTACCCGTGTTAATCATAATTTTCATTTATAAAGGCTATTAAAGGTTTTGCTAACCTTCTATTTGTTTTCTTCTCGTAGGTGCTGAGGGACATAATTGATCAATACACAGAGGAGATCAAGCAAGCTGGTGGAATCGGTATATTTGAGAAAACTGAAGATGAAGGAACATCTCCTAAACCATCCTCTATTCCAGATTCTAGCATGCGTGTTCATAAGCCAGGGAAGGGCAATAGTGAATCTTCTGAAGTAATTATGAATGCGGCAGATGAGAACACTAAACAATCACGCTATGATCACAATATTGGATCCACAGGTTGGAAGGTTGATTTGTCTCAAGAATATGAGAAACAGGTAAAGGGGCATCATGGCCGTCATGAACCTCAAGAGCATTGGAGAAGTACCAGTAGGGACAGACATGACAGAGACAATCATTCCAGATATTCACGAAGGCATAAAAGTCATGAATGGACACACAAACATACAGCTGATCGTAAAGAGCAAGAGGAAGTAACTAGATCCGAGGAACGTGGGAAAAAGTCTTCTAGCAAATCCAGCTATCATGATTATAAATCATCCTCGTTCATGCCAGACTCTGCTATCAATATTCGTAAGGATAATAAGAAGTTAGATGCTAGAGATAGCCGTTCAAGACACTCACATTGGAATCATACGTCAAAATCTCTGCCACAAGATTCATTTGAGGATAGATATGATCCTACAGAATATAATGACATCTATGAAGATAGATATGATCCTACAAAATGCCATGACATATGTGAAGATAATGTCTAAGTGACATCAAATACATCAGAAAAGAAAATTTCATTGGCTGAAGTAGCAGATATTCTAAAAACGCATTGCCTGATTACCTTGACAAATGCTCTCTTGAAGTTGGTGAGTCATGTTCAAATTCTTCTCTTTCTATTTCAGAAAGGTTTTATTGGAACCTTTATCAAGTCTTTATCTTGATTGACGAGGCTTCTCACTAAACTTTGCAGTAGGAAGTTATCAGGCTCAGCAATTTTATCTACATCTGTATCCTCTTTCGTATCCTTAAATGTTTTATTTCCTTGCTTATCACCTCGCCCATTATGTTTCCTAAACAGATCATCTTTGCCCCTTTCCTCTCAAGTTTCCGAATTTGGTATTATAACATAGTGGATTATGATTTTTGCTTTTTGTTGTGGAGGTTCATATGCTGAATCATGTTTGTGTTTCTGTGAAGAGTGTGCTATGTGTAATATTGGGGGGGGGGGGCTGGTTAAGAATGGGCCCTTGTTGGGGCCTTTGATAACATGCCAAGGGAGATTTTCAAGACCATTGAGGATCATCCCGTATGATCTCTCAATGTTTTAGGACTGAAAGGTGAAATCTGCATGCATGGCACCCACCTCTTACTTGGCCCTTTCCACAATTTCTGGTTAGAGACCCCTAACCCCGCAGGACGCTCTCAGGAACATAGTAAAATATTGTAACTTTGTTGTAATTTGTTCAAATCATGCTAGGTTGATGAACCTTATCCAGATAGGTTTTCATGCTTTGGAAATATCTGTGGATAGTAGCCCATATGCATTTAGCTGATTGTCAGCCAGCCAACCAACATAGCAAGTCCTTGTTAACCCTCCACTGTGGCTAGGCCTTTTATGCCTTGGTTAACGTACAATTGCTTATGATCTTGCATCATTGATGCCTTAGAATTTCTTTTGCACAAGTGAGGAGGTCATTGTTTAAAACCGCATAAAATGGGCACACACCAAGTTTGGCACCATGTACAGGTTTGCTTGATGTAAATTGGTTTTGTTTTCATAAAATTCTTTGTTTTCTTGTGAAAATGATACTGCATCTAGTCTCACTGTTGAACTATTTCCTTAAGGATCTTCATCTCCGTAGGATATGCGCATGGATAACTTATCAAATTTGTATATAGCTCTGTAACACATTCTGCTTGTAGATTACACAAGAAGACCCTGCCTTTTCATTGTCCAGCAAATATATATTGAGGCTTCCAGTTCGGGTGTTTTTGAAGGCTGCCAGAAACAAGGATTATGAAGAATGAAAGAGTGCTGTAAAATGCAATTCATGGAAAAAAGTTTCAGCCTTTTGGTTTCTTATTCTCTGTGGGATATGTATCTGAGATTGGTTATCAGCCATTGTTTTTGACTATTATTTGGCAACTGCTTTTGGAAACGATTAAGGCTATTTCTTACAGACTGGCACATGAGAAGAAAGATGTCGGCGTCAATATGCCCTTTTTACCCACATAAACTTAATGGAAAGGTCTAACCTTCACAGCAACAAGGCATTGAAGTCAAATGCTGTTGTCCTCTCGGTGTCTTTGAACCTTCCTTGCAATTTAATTATGATTAAGATTTCAGATTCAGACTTGGAGTTTGGCGACGGTGTGGTGCTTCTTTTTCAGAGTACAGTTACAAAGTTGAAACCGTGTGCAAAGTAAATGGTGAAGGTTGAAATTCCCTTGCAAGTTTCCACCCATCCACTGCTTGTTTGTGTGGATCAGCATTAGGATTATTATGTACTGTTTCTTAGTTTTGTTTCCATTTACCAAGAAAAGACATGAGTTAGTACAGTATTCATAGGTTTGCTTTTTTTTTTTTTGGTCAGAATGAGATATGCAAAACTCAGATTGAACTGGAATGGCATATGAGTTGCTCGGTGCATCTTTCTTTTATCAGGGTTTGAATTCAAAAGCTTTTTCCTATATTCAAATCTTGACGTATCAGATTTGATCCAGTAACAATCTTTTATTTAATAATCATTGCAACACTAAATGATCTCGAATCGCAAATAAGGACAAATATCTTACGGTGTGTTAAGGGTAAGGTATAGAGAATGCACAAAATTCATGTTTTGTCCCTCGCAATGTTGCAATTTCGTCCGTATTTGCATCATCTGAATTGTCCAGTTATGTCACTAGATTCCAAATTTTGGAAGAATCATTGTACCCTTCGTGGTGAGAAAATGTTTTTTGTTTTTTTAATCATGGGTTTTTGCTACTTTTGTGTGGCCGACGACGACTTTTGTTCTTGTAGTTTAGTTAGCCAAAGTGATATGCATGCATACATCAATGGTTAAATGTCGGTGAGGTAAAAAGTAAAAACTTAATACAACAGAGGCAATGCATTTTCAACCTGTAAAGTGACTATCTATATGTCGAACAATGAATACTTGTAATTTTGTCTACTACTAATTCTTTTAGAATATGCCAATTCCACAACACAAACCAGAAAGTTAATATATCAAAAAAAATGAACACCATGAGAATGGAAAATTTTATTATGGGACTCCCAAGTAATACTAATTGTGAACCCCTCACTCTTATGTTAATGACTATTCTTTATAATTTTGTTTCCAAATTAGGATTTATTTATTTCTTTCAGTTATCCCTAAAAGAGTTCCCCTCCTCTTTTAAGGATTTATTTATTTTCTCAATTTATCTTATATTATTTAGCGAGTAAATATGCTTAAAATGATACAATACATTACTTATGCTTAATATAATGAAATGGAACATAAAATTCACAACTAATAATAAAACCATGAAAGTTGTAGCAAAGGAAAATGGGGAAAACAATTGTTGTGTGTTATGGTAAGGTGAAAGATTCCAGTGGGTGGGGCAGTAGAGTTGCCAAATGTCCGGCACAAGATTCTACATGCTTTGATTGACGAAGAGAAAGAAGGAGAAAAAACGCACACTCTACTCTTTGGGCTTTAAGGGGGTCTCTCTTCCTCTACTATAGGTCAATACTAGCATAACTCTTTACTGTTTCCTTGTCCGCCACCACCAGTTCAACGCGATCAAATCCATGCTATGCTACCAAAAAAAAAAAAATAAAGCCCCCCGCAAATGATACGCTACGTCAGTTTTTTCACCTGTAGAACGCACACGTGTCCTCCTACTTATTATCAGCGAAGGCTTTGCCTAATTTTTTTGACAGAACATAACCATATTATGATGTATTGAAAATTAGGAGGTACAAACCTCCATCAAGTATACATAGACATGCATGGTGGAATACAGAATCTCCAGTCAAGAGCATACATCGAAGTAAAAACAGGAAATAATCCACATAAAAGCAGACATAGATAAGCAAAAATTCCTACATAAAAAAGATATAAGATCAAAAGTATTTTTTCCTTTGCCTGCCACCCTTTGGTCGCGTTCGCATCAAAGTCCTCGGGCCACCCAGGCCACGAGTTTGGTGCACGCGGGATTTATTAGATCAAGGTTAGGATGAGACTAGGGTATTAGAGTATATATAGGTATATTAGGAGGAGCATGGGGCTATTAGGATGAAAAAAAAAAAAGGTTCTTTTTTTCTTGAATTAAGCTCGAAGGTTTTTAGTTAACAAGAATAGTGGCGAAAACCACCCGCTATTTAGAGGAATAGGATATTGATCCACAAAAATGAAGGAATTCTGTGGCCTGGTAAAATGGGTATTGACACGACAACCCGACACGAACCCAATACGAAATTATCAGGTATAGGTCAAAGATTTCCAATCCGTTTAGTTAAATGGGTCGACCCGATACGACACGAAAATTAGCAGGTCAAGTTGCAAGTTGACCCACCAACCCGATAAGTACCTGTTTATGACCCGATTATATTTAGGGTACAGATATTTTACTGATTTAATATAAGACTTATTTAATATTTAAGGCCAAAGTTATTAAAATTATCCAAAAATATTTCTATAAATGCTTTAAAATATTATTATATTATGATTCTGTAATTTATAATTTTGTTTAATATATAAAAAATCTAATTATATGCCTATTTGCTTAAAAAATACAACAGACTTGTGCAAAATAGAAAACTTTCAAACTGATTTTTAGGCTTATTAGACTTAAAAGGTAACCCGCGGGTCAACTCGCGGGTCAACACGACACGATTATTAAATGAGTCGGGTCGGATTGAAGATTTGGAACCCGTTTACCTGTTCAACCCGACACAATAATAAACGGGTTGGCACGACACGACACGATTATTAAATGAGTCGGGTCGGATTGAAGATTTGGAACTCGTTTACCTGTTCAACCCGACACGATAACACGAATTGCCAAGGTCTAGGCCGGGGGAAAGCACCATCCAACCAAATTGCCTAAGTAATTCTATGTTTATGTGAAAAATTGACCAAATATCTTTATGGCTTTTTCACCTAATTTAAAGTCGCTATCCGAATTTTGTTAAATGGTATGCTGGACTCGAGGGTTTATCATAGGGAAGAAGGTATGAGGCACCACCTATATATACTGGGCGAAATAATGTTTAACTTTAAATAAAAGTTGTACCTCCATGTATACTAGTCCACTTTAAATAAAAGTTGTACCTTTATGTATACTAGTCCGCGTGAAAACACAATATATACCTCATGCATATCCAGAAAATAAATGATAAACATAAGGGAAAAGAAAATAAAAACAAACAATTGAGCTTGCTCTCAAACCAGCAGAGACTACTTATATAATTCGACGACCGAGATCAAAGCTCACATAGTTCTATAAAAGAAAAGGATTCCAAGGCTGATAAAAATCTCATGTTTAATCGAGTTGTAAAAATTAATCAAATCATCTTTAGTGAAGAAAGTAAGGGATCACTTATTATCTTTGACTTTAATCCACAAATCAATTAATAATCAAACAGTATTAATATAGGAACCCATAGGGAGAGAAGGGAAGAAGGGGGAACGTGGCATCACAAACACACAAAAACACATCAAAATGACCACGAATTTTGCAAAAAAATAAAAAGGGAAGAAACCTTTTACATGTTTAGGTTTCGTTCTTCGGTTCCTTTTTCTTGATTCATAAAAACCGCATTTGCTATCTTTCCGTCTCTTAATTCCAACTTGAATTACCTAGAACCTGAAAAGAGAATAACTGAAGTACCACAAAAACGTGAACACTGAAGAGAAAACTAAAATCGAAAGAAGAAAAGAGAGGAGAAGAGTTTTCTCCAACATATTCCCAGGATCGTGAACAAGAGCCCAATTGATCGTGAAGTCGAGGACATCGGAGGCCCAAAGACGTGTGAGGCCCAGGATCGTGAAAAAAGCCAGAAGACTAGGTCCTGTAGGCGGCCTAAGGCCCAGGACTAGCGGACGAGGCCCAAAACCCAGAAGTCTGGAAGGTCTTCTCCACCGACTATCCAGAGTGAATCCAAACTTATCGAAAGAAATCTAATTGCAGACACAAGCTTCTTTACAAGATGACTTAATTTTGAGCTTGAACCTTTCAAATTGTTCACGAAAAAGATGTAAGAAAAGCAAACATGAATCAATATGAAGAGTTTTATATCAAAGAAAGTGTTATTATTACCTAAACATATGCATATAATCTAAACACAAGACCAAAAGACTATTAAATATGTTGTTAAAATGTAGTGTGTAAGTTCGTGTGTATCAATGGTGGACAATTGATTAGGAATGATCTCCATCATTCAAATGCCTATAAATTGTATCCCCAAATTTTACTTGACACGACAAACACAAACCAAACTACCTTCTCTACAAACATCCGTTTTTGCCTTCTCAAGCAAACTAACTTCAATAGAAACAATTAACCTATCCCAAGTCCAATTTGTTAAAGTCTCTTCTTTAACCTTTTCTGCAATGTGAAATGCCAATTTCATCAAGTTTAAGAATGGAATACGAGAAAATACGAGGTATTTCTGTTTCTTTTCCTAAAGATGGATCATTGGATAGTCAATATAGGATTTCTACATTTTTCTCACCTAAAAATTATCAAATATGGAAACAACTTTGAGGATTGCTTTTTCACTATACATTTATAGTGTACACCTTATAAAATGCTATTGCCATACACCTTGTAAAATGCTATTTGGTGTATAAATTTGTGTGAATGAAATTCATGTTGGCTATATGTGTTTTGGAATATGAATTATAATGGAATTTAAGTAAAATTATTTATTGGTATGTAGAATTCTAAAATATAAGTGATAGATTTTTAATTCAAATACATAATTGGTTTGAAGTTTTATTCTAATTATGTGTGTTACCTCTAATTGAATTGACTTATTTTCTCCCACAATTTTATTTTTTCAATATGAAAATACATACTTGATTAAGAATTTCTTGACATATAAAATGAAAGTACCATGACAAAGTTTTTTTTTTTAATTTTTTACCCCAGGAAAAAGCATACAATATATAAAAATAATACATCAATGACAAAATACGTATACATAATAGAAAAGTGGTATACTATTTGAATCAAATTATTATGTGCAAAAGTCAATTTAATAGGAGATGGCCTACTAAATGTGAAGCGCCCCGACCCGCATTTACCGTACACAGTAAACACGAGCCGGAACTGTGACAACCCAACCAAATAAACCTAAGCATACAGTGTATACAGCAATAACTCGGGCTCGACAGCCCATAATAATAACAAAAAAAATAACTCAACACGGCCCAATAATAATAAAAACATGCACAGCGGAAGACTTTAAAACTCACAAAGACACTGTATGCTATACTGATGCAAACTATGGATCCAAGCCCGTCCAAGGGATAACGCTGCAGCCTGTCTGGAATGCACCAAGCCTGTACAATGAACAACTCATCCTACGGGATGAAAGCCCGCAGGTGAGGGGTGAGTCCGAAGTGCTCACCGACGAAGGAAAGACAATCAATATGAACACTAAAATTACTCAAGTCAAAAACACAGGCTAAACAGCCCAACCAAAAGACTCAATTAAAAATCAATTATCCAATTTTATCTTTTCCGGGCCCTGTCACGGATAAGCTAGTGATCAAACCTGGTTATCAACACATTCCGGGTGCCAGACCAAATCAGAGAACCCAGGGATCGACATCCCAAAAATACGAACCCAGGGATAGACATCCCAAAAATATATCATGGGACAGACATCCCAAGGATAGACATGCTTATCAAGTAACCCAGGTCATGGCCACCACGAAACAGTCTCTAACCATCGAGTCGTACCACTACTACCACGTGACAATTATATTATCGTTATCAAAACCAAATCACAGGGATCGACATCCCTAACCAGGATACCGGGATAGACATCCCTATCCAAAATACCAAGGATCGACATCCTTGTCACAATTCATTAATTATACCATTACTCTTAATCCCAAAAAAAACACAGAAAATCAACACGGGATAAACATCCCAAAAATACCCAACAAGACTCTGGGATTAACATCCCGAACCAAAACACAGCAAAAGCACATTCGACAATGCACAATCATCAAAACATGATAACCGAGTAATATAGGCACATATTGAAGGAAATCCATCCTCACCTTGGCCGATTACTCAACTTCGGAAAATAATGTCCGGTCCGACGCCGGCTCCTCAGGGAACTGCCCGATATCCAACCTATACCACAAATCAATATACACTCACATAAATGCACATATTCGGTATACTATGATGCCTCTACTGCAAAATATACCCATCCCGATTCTTATCTGATATTATTATCTTTTATCGAAAATAATTAACCATACGTATTTCCGAATATAATTTTGGTACCATACTTAATTAAAACTCTTTAAAAATATTTTCATAAAATAAGTATAATTTCCAAAATAATAATCATCATATTTTTTCAGAAAAGTAATGACCTATTTTTAATTTTCAGAAAATATTTATATAGTATTTATCTTTCCTAAATATATATACAATTTAATTTAACAAAATATAATTACTTTTAATTTACAAAATACATATTTATATACATATACCAAAATAATAATTTTCCAGACGAAAATAATACACATACTAAATTTCCAGAAATTATTTTCAAGGTATATATATTTTTCTAATTAATAATAGTTTTCAAACAAAACTTAATTGTTTAACCAAGTAAATATATTTATATTTTAACAAAAATACCAGATTTAAATTGGCATTAATTTACTCAAAATAACTATATATTTTTTTTTTTCAAAATTGAATATCAAATTATGTTTAAATAAATATATACATAAATATAGTTTTTTTAATTAATCGGGCTGGGCTGAACAGGACCAGGCCCAGGCTCGCACTGTGCAAGCCCAGCCGGCCCACGTCCAAGCCCAAGCCAACCCAGCCCACAACCCAACAGAACCTCGCGACCCGGAAAACACACGGGTCGAAGGATTCGGGTCTGCTCACCTCGACGGGTTGTGCAGCCGCGGCGGCGACGACGGGCGCGGAGAAGGGCGAGCACGGTGCAGGAGGTCAGGCGGCGGCTGGCGACTCCCTGGGCGGCAGGATGGCGGCGCGGCGACTGCAGGAAACCGAGCAGCGTTGCGGAGAGGCAGATCCGACGGGTCGCGCGGCGGGTCAACGCCCCTAGCGGCCGCGTCCGGCGGTGGAAAGCGACGGGGAAGGCGGCATCAGGTCGGCGACGGCGTGAGGAACACCAAGGTGGCGGCGGTGCGTCGAGAGGAGGCCGGGAACGCGTCGCCATGCACAGTAACCGGGCGGAAGCTGACGAACTGTTCCCTTCATATTTTTCCTTTTTCCTTCTTTTTTCCATATTTTCCTCCTTTTCTTCTTATTTTTTTTCTTTTCATTTTCTTTATTTTCTTTCTTCTTCTCTTTTTTTTTCTGTTTTATTTTTTTTCTTCCTTCCCTTTTTTTTCCGACTATTATTATTATTTTTTTTTTTTTCTCTCTTTTTTTCTTTTCTCTTCTTCCTCTCCTTCTTCCTCTGCTTCCCTTCTTTTAAACCGTTCAAAACACTGTTACACTTGTGAATCAAATAATGCAAATCCGTCTGTATTACAGGCGAGTCCGATCCGGACCAGAAAATAACCGATACCTCCTTAGTTATTTTCCGACGTGATTTTTCGAGAACTTCCGAAACCCGAAAAATACCAACTTAGTTCCAAAAAATCCGCGGGAAAATCACGAGCGCGGGAAAACCCTCGGTTTCGAAAAACGACTCCCGATTTACCTTGAATTAATTACCCAAGATTAATTCAACAGTAAATCACGGTAAATAGACTTTTACAGTCCGGTAAAAATCTAAAATTTTTACCCGGGCTGTTACAGACTACCCATCTTAAAAAGAATTTCGTCCCCGAAATTCCGTCTTATCCGTGGGTCCTACCATGATAAGATTCTGGCACACTCTGCCAGGTATCCAACCTCAACATGAGATACTACTTATACCCTTAAGCGACATCTCATCCGCTTATAAATACCAAATTCATAGCTGAGACACTCACTCTCAGCCATGGACTCTCAACTTCGTTCTCGTACGACCTCAGACTCCGAGAACAACAGCTACATCGGCGGCACGGCTTTCCCGACAAGCTCCGATGAAGAGCCTCCAAAGAAACGGTTCAAGACCAACATCATCGGTCTGAAGGAGCACATGGTGGTCTCCCCAAAGCGACGGAAGAAGCGTGTCCCCAAGAAAGCTGATGATAAGAAAGGCAAGGCGGTAGCTGAGAGCAGCACTCCGCAACAGAAGCTGACGCAACTGAACTTCTCGCTGAAGAAGATCAGCTCGGCGGTAGCGCAAATAGAACTAGCGTGTGCGGAGTTGTTCCCGCATATGCAAAATGTAAAACAGCTTGTAAAAGACCTAGAGAAACAAGTAACTCCATAGAGAGTACTTCTTCTCCTGTTGTAAACCTTATTATGAAATTAATAAATAAATTTCCTTTTAAATCAAAAATCTCTTATGTTACCAAGTCTGTTGTTAAATGGAAAAAGTAACATCTCAAAGCAAAATAAAAATCAACTATAAGAATATAAAATCCAATATAAAGAAATTAAAATCAAAACTCGTTTAACAGAATCAAAACAAAAAGAAATTAAAACCAAAACAAGTTTTCATGAACGGTGCTCGTATCGGACGAAAACACCCTCGAATCACGAAACGTGTCACGTACAGCTAACGGTGACGTCGATTCCCTCATAAAAAGACGACCGTTAACTCGCACGGGGATGATCACGAGCATGTCCTGTGTCCCTCGAAAGACACGATACCCACTTGTCCACAAATTCTGCATAAGCCAAAAACGTCAGTCTCGTCTCGCATCTCTCCACGATGTCCGAACAGCTGTAAACTCGTCGCACATGCTCTCTACTCGAGATGCGGTCCCATCTGTCCATCCTCAACGGTCACGGATGCAAGTGGTGAAAGGTGCAAGAAAATATAGATAGACCATGGGAAGAAAGGACAAAGTAGCCAGAGCGAAAGAAAATCAAGAAGTGGAAAAAGGCTGAAAAACTCTGGCATGGGTCCGAAAAACGCGTAAAGTATCAAAGCAATAAATGAAAGCAACGGTAAATTTTCAAAAAGCAAAATCTTGAAAATCAAAAACAATAAACACGCTCCCCATAAGTATATAAAAGAAGGAGCGGTGAGGGGTAAATCACCAAAAGCATTAAAGCAAAAAAACTCTCAGAAAAAAAACAAAACCACAACGTTCCAAAAACAAAATACCCACACGATGCCTGCTCCATCTTCCGTTTTCTTCGTCGAAGGTGCCAACCTAGGCAGAAGGAATCGTCTAGCCTACAGCATGGTCAACGAACGCGCTGAAGAGCTACCGAACGAGCTCGGTAGAATGCCACGCCTGGTCTTTGTCAACGAGCTCTACTCCTCAAGATTCTTCGTCACTCCCATGGAAGAGGTGTTCTTCCTAGAGGACCATGGGACACTGAGGACTTCCTACTAAGGCTCAGCAAACTCCGTGATGTTCTTCATCTCAGATAGGCTTCAAGAGTTCAACCTGGAGTCCACTTGCCAAACTGTGGAGCAAGGCGCTTACTACCAGCTCTCAATGATAGCCCAGAGCATACCCAGAATGACTCGGCTACCTCCAACCTGGCCAAAGGTACGACTATTGGTGTGGAACTACAGAAGAGTGGCAAGACGTGCTCAGGAGTTCTCGCGAACCCTGAGGGACTTGAAGAACCAATATAAGCCGAACATGGTTCTTCTGACGGAGACGCAGTGGCAACCACGAGACGATCACGGTCTGATTCCACTCCGATTCCCTCAAGCTAACCGGTTCGAGATTCCTGGCCAGAGAGACAGAGGCGGCATGTGGTTCTCGTGGAGCGACAGAGTCATGGTCAACGTCAACAGCGATCCAAACAGTTTCCGTGTCAACGTCATTCCGAATCGTTAAATGTATTTTCTTTTTATAAAATATAAAATATTAATGTAATATTTCCCTTTATTTTTATAAATTATCAATATCAATGTAGTATTTCGGTTTGTAATCAAAATATTAATATTTCCCTTTGTACTCAAAATATCAGTATTATTAATAATATTTATTTTCGCTTATTTATGGCATCATTACCTCTTATGTGTATGTTCCGCGACAGCTGGCGTCCCTTGACTCGATCCATAATGCACTAACTAAATGATATAAAATAATAAACAACTGGAGCGAACTATGCAAACAAGGACAACAAACACGCAAAGACTGCCCAACAAGACCTAACGCCCGCTCCGCTACCAAAATGAAGCGCCCCGACCCGCATTTACCGTACACAGTAAACACGAGCCGGAACTGTGACAACCCAACCAAATAAACCCAGGCATACAGTGTATACAGCAATAACTCGGGCTCGACAGCCCATAATAATAACAAAAAAAATAACTCAACACGGCCCAATGGCCCAATAATAATAAAAACATGCACAGCGGAAGACTTTAAAACTCACAAAGACACTGTATGCTATACTGATGCAAACTATGGATCCAAGCCCGTCCAAGGGATAACGCTGCAGCCTGTCTGGAATGCACCAAGCCTGTACAATGAACAACTCATCCTACGGGATGAAAGCCCGCAGGTGAGGGGTGAGTCCGAAGTGCTCACCGACGAAGGAAAGACAATCAATATGAACACTAAAATTACTCAAGTCAAAAACACAGGCTAAACAACCCAACCAAAAGACTCAATTAAAAATCAATTATCCAACTTTATCTTTTCCGGGCCCTGTCACGGATAAGCTAGTGATCAAACCTGGTTATCAACACATTCCGGGTGCCAGACCAAATCAGAGAACCCAGGGATCGACATCCCAAAAATACGAACCCAGGGATAGACATCCCAAAAATATATCACGGGATAGACATCCCAAGCATAGACATGCTTATCAAGTAACCCAGGTCATGGCCACCACGAAACAGTTTCTAACCATCGAGTCGTACCACTACTACCACGTGACAATTATATTATCGTTATCAAAACCAAATCACAGGGATCGACATCCCTAACCAGGATACCGGGATAGACATCCCTATCCAAAATACCAAGGATCGACATCCTTGTCACAATTCATTAATTATACCATTACTCTTAATCCAAAAAAAAAACACAGAAAATCAACGCGGGATAAACATCCCAAAAATACCCAACAAGACTCCGGGATTAACATCCCGAACCAAAACACAGCAAAAGCACATTCGACAATGCACAATCATCAAAACATGATAACCGAGTAATATAGGCACATATTGAAGGAAATCCATCCTCACCTTGGCCGATTACTCAACTTCGGAAAATAATGTCCGGTCCGACGCCGGCTCCTCGAGGAACTGCCCGATATCCAACCTATACCACAAATCAATATACACTCACATAAATGCACATATTCGGTATACTATGATGCCTCTACTGCGAAATATACCCATCCCGATTCTTATATGATATTATTATCTTTTATCGAAAATAATTAACCATACGTATTTCCGAATATAATTTCGGTACCATACTTAATTAAAACTCTTTAAAAATATTTTCATAAAATAAGTATAATTTCCAAAATAATAATCATCATATTTTTTCAGAAAAGTAATGACCTATTTTTAATTTTCAGAAAATATTTATATAGTATTTATCTTTCCTAAATATATATACAATTTAATTTTACAAAACATAATTACTTTTAATTTACAAAATACATATTTATATACATATACCAAAATAATAATTTTCCAGACGAAAATAATACACATACTAAATTTTCAGAAATTATTTTCAAGGTATATATATTTTTCTAATTAATAATAGTTTTCAAAAAAAACTTAATTGTTTAACCAAGTAAATATATTTATATTTTAACAAAAATACCAGATTTAAATTGGCATTAATTTACTCAAAATAACTATATATTTTTTTTTCAAAATTGAATTTCAGATTATGTTTAAATAAATATATACATAAATATAGTTTTTTTTTAATTAATCGGGCTGGGCTGAACAGGACTAGGCCCAGGCTCGCACTGTGCAAGCCCAGCCGGCCCACGTCCAAGCCCAAGCCAACCCAGCCCACAACCCAACAGAACCTCGCGACCCGGAAAACACACGGGTCGAAGGATTCGGGTCTGCTCACCTCGACGGGTTGTGCAGCCGCGGCGGCGACGACGGGCGCGGAGAAGGGCGAGCACGGTGCAGGAGGTCAGGCGGCGGCTGGCGACTCCCTGGGCGGCAGGATGGCGGCGCGGCGACTGCAGGAAACCGAGCAGCGTTGCGGAGAGGCAGATCCGACGGGTCGCGCGGCGGGTCAACGCCCCTAGCGGCCGCGTCCGGCGGTGGAAAGCGACGGGGAAGGCGGCATCAGGTCGGCGACGGCGTGAGGAACACCAAGGTGGCGGCGGTGCGTCGAGAGGAGGCCGGGAACGCGTCGCCATGCACAGTAACCGGGCGGAAGCTGACGAACTGTTCCCTTCATATTTTTCCTTTTTCCTTCTTTTTTCCATATTTTCCTCCTTTTCTTCTTATTTTCTTTTCTTTTCATTTTCTTGATTTTCTTTCTTCTTCTCTTTTTTTTCTATTTTATTTTTTTTCTTCCTTCCCTTTTTTTTCCGACTCTTATTATTATTTTTTTCTTTTTTTTCTCTCTTTTTTTCTTTTCTCTTCTTCCTCTCCTTCTTCCTCTGCTTCCCTTCTTTTAAACCGTTCAAAACACTGTTACACTTGTGAATCAAATAATGCAAATCCGTCTGTATTACAGGCGAGTCCGATCCAGACCAGAAAATAACCGATACCTCCTTAGTTATTTTCCGACGTGATTTTTCGAGAAATTCCGAAACCCGAAAAATACCAACTTAGTTCCGAAAACTCCGCGGGAAAATCACGAGCGCGGGAAAACCCTCGGTTTCGAAAAACGACTCCCGATTTACCTTGAATTAATTACCCAAGATTAATTCAACAATAAATCACGGTAAATAGACTTTTACAGTCCGGTAAAAATCCAAAATTTTTACCCGGGCTGTTACAAAATGATTGATTGATCACATATGTTTCGAAATATACTTGATTAGATTAAAAATAAACAAACTATTCAATGTTTTCAAAGTATAACATTTAGTTAATTCTAATATGTTTAATTTTCATATTTATTATTGATATTTGGATTTGAATCACTTTGTAAAAGATGTTTTTAGGGTCTCTAGTTTTTCATTTGAAAGCTGTTTGTGTCCTGATTATGTGTCGCTGAGCAACCTGAACGTGCGTAGGAATTAAATATCAATATTATTGGGTTCTCAAATTCTATGAGGCAACAAATAGCGGTCATTATTGAAATAACCACTAGTTTCTCTCCAAGGGTTGCGCTCTCTGTCCATCTCTGGTTTGATATTTTTTTAATGCAACCAACTCTCGGTAATTCTCATTGTGAAATTCTGAAGGATTAATCCATAACCAAAAAAATTGGAAAACCTGAACTGAAAAATCTATAACGTTATAAATGTTTCTTCTTCCTAAGTAAAAGAAGAAAAATAATTTTGTGTTGATAGTAGTTCTTATCCTATAAAAAGGCAAAAGAAATAATAAGTTCAGGGGGAAATAATATGAGGCCTATATTATTGATAATGTTGCCGTGAGGAGCTATATGGAAATATAATGGAGTGTACAGTGAAGGCTTAGCTAATAAACTTTGTAATTTTGATTTGAGGATAAGAGGTAATAGCAGTTGAGATTTTGATCTTAGTTTGAATTTTGTAATCAAGAGATGAAGATTTGAATGGAGGATATCACCTTTTTGTTGGTCTTGACATATTAATAATAATACTAACTTTTGTTAACCACTAAATTTAATGGTTTCTTTTTTGTTTCAAAAAGAATACTTAGCATGATAAGGGTTTTGGAATCTCTCCTGTACAGTATTCAACAGGAGAGATCCTGTTAAATAAATACCTTTGATTTGTTTAATCAATGACCCTAAAATATGTAAGGTAAAAAAAACTAAAAAAATTAAATAAGGTAAAAATAAATTCTCACCAATGATTTTGAAAATCATGGCCACGATTCAACCAACAGGACATAACTTTACAGGAGAGGATCTCAATCCACATGATAAGCCACCCCCAACAACCCAAAAATGTCACACTCCACCACCAATGCAACAGTACAAATATGGCATTTGAAAACAAATCTACCCAAAGCATACAAGCAAAGCTGCCCCACACTCAAAAAAGATTGCAAAAGTAAACAATAAAACCCACCATAGTTAGCTTAAGCAAGACAACAAAACAAAACAAAATCAAAATCCATTCAATACTAAACAACATCTAATTGAAGTACTTGACCAATTTTTTTTCTTTTAAAAACCCACACCATAGCAGTGATATGATATGATTCTATACTAGAGTAAAAGTACAAATCACCCATTCTAGTATATATATGAAATACAAACCAGAATATCACAAATCTTGAAGTGTGTTCTTTTCTAAGAGTTTTTTTGCAGTTGAGTCCACAACACACAAAAGGCTTCCTGGGAAGATACCATTCAGTGAAGTAGTAGCATGGAAGAATAAGATATACCACCTGCTTGCCTGGCAAGAATGATAGGCCCTCAAGAAACTAGATTGACTCTTTCTCGTGCCAGTTTAATAGACACACATCATCAATTAGAAGGCACACACTGACACATAGTAGGGACTGTATAACTCCCAAATGTCCAAGTGTAAATAACCCAACTTTTCCCTTCTCTCATAATAATAATAACAATTCCTTCTCCCCTTCTTTTTCACTGTGAAATATATAAAGTAGTTAGTGGAAAATCAAAATAAAGAAACTCCAAGAAACAAAAGAAAGAAAGAAAAGAGAACAAGAAAGCTCTCTCCCTCTACTAAATGAATCACACGATACACAGCCCACCGATTTTCCGGCTCTGGGTTAGAAACCCACTTTAATCAGTTACCTCTCTTTGGTTTTTTATTCTTCTTGAGGAAGATTCATCCATCATTCATTGGCGGTTCTTGCATTCTTTTATTCTTCTTCTCCTCCTTCCATGGCGAAAACTCCTGTTCCTGAGGCTGTGCCGTGTTCGGTGACAAAGGCAACAGAGCTGAAGAAAGAGCTGCAGAGGCTTGTCATGGCGATTCTTGAAGAGGAAGATTGTGGCTTGGAGGTTGCTGATGAGGCCATGAGGGTTTTGAGTGCTATGAGAGTATTGAAATTCAAGAAAACATCAGATTCTTTGAAGGTGGTGGATGAGAGGACACGCATTCCTGAAGAGTTCAGGTGTCCCATCTCCAAAGAGCTGATGGTCGACCCTGTTGTCTTGGCTACTGGACAGGTTTGTGCTTCAATATGTTCCACTCCTCTTTACAATTACCTTTGTTAATTGCCATTCTTTTCTCTTTTGATTAATCTGCTTGCTTCTGGATTTCGTTTGATATTCAAGTGCCTGTGGCTTTAGATGATTCCTGAATATGCATGCAAGATTATCACTCGTTTTCAGATTTTCTTTTGAATATATTATGATAAAGTTTGCATTTGATAGTGTTCTTCTTGGATGGTTTGCTGTGCCACTGGATATAGATTTTGGAGTCTTTTTTTTCATTCTTGGATTTTAGTTCTATCTCACAACTTTTGGAGCAATTTCTTCCGCAGTTTTCCTGCCTCTGCCACAATTAAGATTCTCTCCAGTTTTGGAATTTCAAGATTTTGATACTTTATTGGAAGCGCATTTGTCTTTTTCCTCTGTTTTCCATTGGTATTCGAGGTAGCCAAACTAGGGAATGGGTATTGGGGAAACTAGTTTCAAGAAACTTGCTTACTTTGAGAAAGTAGGTGGTAAAGGGGGAAATCTCATTGGTGAAGAATCCGGTTGCTAATAAATGCTTGTCTTAATGCAAGGATTTGAGATAAGAACTTGTAATTGTAACAGCTCCATTCTCAGAACACCGACTTACTCTCATTGGTTGCATTTGATTTGATCCCATCACTATTGTTTTCCATTTTCCCTGTTAGAGATAACTTCCTCAGATTGTCCTTCTATCTTTAGATAGTAAACCTCAGAAGCTAGGATTTGACCACTTCATGCTGCAGTTAATTTATCTGTCGCTAACAAGGTTCTGATGTTGTGCCACGATTTATGATGATGCCCCAAGTTTTCTTTTTTTATTTTTTTCAAGATTTAGGAATGTGATAGTGACCTTGCAAGCATGGAGATGAATTTTAGTTTCACTGGTTTTATAGCATTGCATGATGTCACCGAAGAAAATCCTCATTTATGGCTGCTTGGCTAAATATCTTTTGCTTTCTCTTTTGGGTTCGTTTCTGCTCTCTTGAACTGCAGCATTATATGTGCAGGTTCACTCTTTTTTTGGTGTTGAATAATATCTAGGCCTTTAGTTTGCAGAGATCAAAGTGCGGGTTTATTTATAATTCCAGAAATGCAAAAGAGTTGCTCATTTTTTCAGTAATTCCTGAAATATGGTGTTTGATCTTGCAGACATATGATCGGCCTTTCATCCAAAGATGGCTTAATGAAGGAAAGCGGACATGTCCTCAGACTAAGCAGGTTCTGGCTCATACCATCCTTACTCCTAATCAATTGGTGCGAGAAATGATTTCACAATGGTGCAAGGAACATCAAATTGAGCTACCAAAGTGTGTCCCTACTCTTGATGAAGAAGTTGTCACAAAAGCAGACAGAGGTCATCTTAAGTCACTGCTGCAAAAGATGTCTTCTTCCCTTTCTGATCAAAAAGATGCAGCAAAGGAGCTTCGACTTCTAACTAAAACGATCCCATCATTTCGGGCCCTTTTCAGTGACTCCCCCAATGCCATTCCACAACTGCTCAATCCACTCTCATCTGGCAGTGTCAATGCTCACCCTGATCTCCAAGAGGATGTTATTACAACAATCCTGAACCTCTCAATTTATGACAGTAACAAGCGACTAGTTGCTGAATATCCAGCTGCAATCCCCCTGCTCATTGAATCTCTGAAATTTGGGACCATTGAAACAAGGAGCAATGCTGCTGCAGCTCTTTTTTCTCTGTCAGCCCTTGATTCCAACAAGCTTTCCATAGGCAAGTCAGGTGCTCTCAAACCCCTAATCGACCTCTTGGATGAAGGGCATCCACTAGCCATGAAGGATGCTGCATCTGCAATATTCAATCTGTGTATAGAGGTTGAGAATAGATCCAGGGTGGTCTGGGATGGTGCGGTCAGTGTAATCCTGAAAAAGGTCATAGACAATGTGCTTGTGGATGAGTTGTTGTCCATTCTTGCAATGCTTGCCAGCCATCATAGAGCAGTTGAGGAACTGTGTGAGCTTGATGCGGTTCCTGCCTTGCTCAGAATTATAAGGGAGAGTGCTTCTGAACGCAACAAGGAGAACTGTGTTGCCATCCTGCATACAATCTGTACAAATGACCACACCAAATGGAGGGAACTTAGGGAAGATGAGAAAGCCAATGGTACAATTTCTAGAGTTGCAGAGACTGGTACTTCAAGAGCCAAAAGGAAGGCCAGTAGCATACTTGAGAGGCTGAACAGATCGTCTTCGCACACACACTGATTAAATAAAACCCTTTTTTCGAGAGACATTGCCAAGTACCTCTTGTAAATAGTTCATGCTTCACATGGGCATTGTACAGGCCAATACTAGGTCAGTTGCAGTACAAAAAAGGTTCATATATCTGTACATGTTTTCCTGTTGTCATCCCAGGAAAAGTTTTGGTTCATCTTTGGCTATTAGTTGACAGAAAGAAATTGCATATTCTAGTTCCATCATGAACGGCTGAAAAACACAATAGTAGTAGTACCCGGTGAGTTTCACCTTTTAGCTTGTCTGCTTTTCTTTTACCTTGCATAATGTCTTTCTCACTGTTGCCAAGTCGGTGCCTTATTCTGTATGCAATATAATGCCATAAGATGTTGAAAATTATTTGGATAATGTTGTGATTGCTTGACATGCGTATATCCAGTCCTATAGGGGAGAGGCAGGGCCTACTTATTTGAAGTCATTCACAAAGATTGGCTGGCAAATGACTGGAGCTGTAGGGTCTTAGTTGTTCCTTTCACTACCAACTTATATAGTGTCGGCGCCACATTTGCCATATTGTTTTATAATATGCTTGATATTCACAGGTATATTTTGGAGTAAGTGGCTCAGGGATTGATGAACATTTGGTGTATGATACTGTCCAAATTTGGACGGGTCTGCTATAGGATTGAGGAGCTAGAAAAGGAATAATAGGGGTGGCCAAAGATGGTGAAAATGATTTGCTGACTCGTTATTCCATCTATTTACTGGATTTAAATTAGTATTTAGTAAGTTAAGCATTGTAGGCATGGGGCTTGCACTAGAGCTTCTAACTTTTAGGTGTACTAGATTCCCTTAATAGCAAATAGCAATGCTAAATGCAAACTTCAATTGGTGGACAAGAAACCAAACCATCTAGCATCCTTTTTTCTTTTCAATATTTACCTCAGCAAGTAGTAGTTCTCCGCTTGCTTCCTTTTCCTATCTATTAGTATTAGGTATGAAGTATGACTCGGTAACCATTTTCTACCATTTCTTTTTGCTATATTCGTGAGAGTTTAAAATTATACTACTTCTCTTGGAATCTCATCAACAGGGTTGATTTGATTCTTTAATAGTGTATATTCAACCACTCCTAATTGTCGGTAAGCCACTTCAACAATTAATTTGTGGTGTAATGAATAAAGGGTTTTGTCCCATTGCTTGCGTGTCCTATATAACTAGTCTTGCAATGGCCTTTATTATAAAGAGATTGCTAATCCATCAAGTCGTTACTTTTATGACTTTCAGTGGTTTATGACATATACAAATTACAATGTCTCTCAAGGAAATTCAAAGCTGTAATTTCAACTAGGATAACCCATCTGGCTATTTTCCCCCAAGCCTTCATGAAAACTACAGTAGGGGGAAACATCATCTGAAGAATCCAGCTCCTTGGGGCCTGATTGGCTTCCATTGTTTTGGGTGGGATAAGACAATACATGGATCAAAGAATGGTAACCACTAGTGTTTGCTAGAGGACATTCATAATCTTTACAATTATTGTACCAACTCAGTGACATGTCTGCAAACTGGTCCATTTTGGTTGTGTAATCTACCAGTGGTGGTAGGAATCTGAACTTTGTACGGGTTGAGTGGAATGATACCAAATGATGTCTTTATCAAATTGAATAGATGTGTTTGGCCTGTAACGGGCATGTATTAACTTCGACAAGCTTGCCCAAAAAACGGTGTCAAAAAAATGCCACATTTTGTTTCTTTGATTCGGCTTCAAAAGTGGTCCATGCACTGGACTGGGAGAGAGAAACAATTCTTTTCAGACTATGACAAGTACTAATACCATAAAATTGTAGTACTAGTAGTAGTATAGGATTAGGATTATGAAATGAGTTGACAATTATTCCTTGCTTACTAGTTAATGACAATGAAAGAATGTTTTAATTTGTTTCTGGGGAAATCGCGTATCTTGTTCATTTTCATCATAAGTCAAACGTCTAAACCTATCTAAGCATCCTATATATCTCGTTACCTATAAATTTATTGTTCCTTTGAATTTGATTAACAAAAGAAAAAAAAAAGTACTAATTACCCCACCCACAGTAAAGCGGTGGTCAAGTTTCAAACCATACCAAAATTTTCAACACGGTTGGCCACATTAGTAATATTCAGTTAATGTGAATTAATATGATCACTCATCCACCATGGAGAATTAATATTATCCTTAATCTAGTCTCTAGAGCTATTATCTAGGGTCCATTTCCATTGCGATATTAATTCAGGAATGTAGGATGTGGGATTGTTGTGGGGGAATTATCCTTACTATATTATCCTCAAGTCCATGTATCATCAAATTGTATAGAGTGAAAACTGACAGGGCTAGTAACTGCACTACAGCATTCCTAAAAGTAAATAAACTAAGATGTCATGAATTAAATGAGTAAGAGCACTATGATGGTTTGGCTGAATTGGTTGGGGTTCATTAGTATTCTCCTCAAGTTTGGAGTTTGAACCCCATGGATTATCTTTCTTGATAGATAGATATTACAGTAACAATTCTCTGAGCTCAGTAGGTAATTGCTTGCCTCGACGCTGAGGTAGCCTCTCTCAAAAAATTGCTTAAAAGCCAACTATCCAAAACATCATCCATTTTCACAATCAACGAATGACGTTTTCTTTTTTCAGTACTAGCAAACAATGGAAGCCTATTCTAACGATAGGCCCTCTTCTTCCATTCTCTTATCTCTTTTTTCCTTGGTAATTCTTCCTTAGCCCCGGTGTGTATAATAAAAGTGCTTTATTATATTAAATCAAGAAATCACGTGGAACCTTAGCATTTGTGGCACGCGCCACCAGTGCGGCCATACAAAAATCAGGAGTTTGGACATAGTCACAGAAGCCCTCTTCCGTAGAGAGAGCTTGCTTAACTAAGCTATCAGAGTTACATTCGCGAAAAACATGTGTAAAAGACACCTTCCAAGATTGTTGTATAAAGTATCTGATGCAATCCATCAATCAGGGACGGATCTGGGGGGCAAGCAGGGCCCCGGGCCCCCCTAAATCTTCTCGTCTTATAGTAATTTTGTAATATGATGTCAAAAAGTAAGTGTGGTTCAATGGTTAAGCCCCCCAAGATTCATTTCAGAGGGATCGAGTCCCAGCTTGCCCCCTGGATCTAAAAATATAAAATGGACCCCCAACCAAAACTTATACAATATGAGCCCCCTAACTAAAATTTCTGGATCCGCCCCTGCCATCAATGGTATATAGCTGAAGCGGGTGAGTATGTCATACACGGCCTAGAGTTCAGCCATGAACGCCATCTGCCATCCGCATTCCATATCACACCCCCGACAGCCTGATTGGTCTCCTTCTATATTGAGTATGCGTAATGCATACTAAAGCTGGCTTCATTACCGTTAGAGCTGGACGGGTCAAACACTTGGTTGTTCCTCTCCTTCCCAAGCAGCCAGATCGCTATCCCGAAGACGAATGGCCACGGGCAAGCAAGATTATCACCATGATTCTATGGGAAAAATTAGAGTATTTCAAAAGAAATTTATTTTTCAAATTAAAGTATTCTCTAGAAAGTCTTGTCAGAAGTAAAGTGGTACAATGTTACCAAAAGCTGTGTCCTAATATCTATACCAATATATTTTTTCACGAAGAGTCATTTCCTCTCTCTACTCAACAAACAATTTTGATATCTATAAATACCCATATATCATTTGCACGAAATCTGACACGAAATCTGACAATTAGAAAACTTATTTTAAAAAACTCTCTCCCAGTTTGTGTGGTTACACTTTATCCCAAGCTTTTCTCCTTATTTTACAGAAGTTTTTTATCATTTCTCCCCACTTTACTGGGTTAAAGAATCTTCCTTGGCAGTTCTAGTATCCTGCCTAATATGGGCAGAAGGGCTTGTTATATCCTGGGGGGATATTTCGCAGAGGCGAAATAAATTCTCTTGAGGAAAGTGTTCGCAACACGTCTCAAGCCATAAATTTCCAACAATCTCAAGAGAATTTAATTATGGCTATCGATCCACCATCCTCAATTGAATTGCTGGTAAAAGGAAGTCTATGACAACAATTGCATTTCTGTTTATCTCTTTTCCGGATCAGTTTCCAAACTTTTTCTGAATTTATTTATATGCATATATACGTATAGAGAAGCATAAATATGTGTACATATATATGTGCGTGCTGACGAATCATGAAAAACCAAATGTGTGCATACAGTATTGGATTGTTTATGCGTGAATTTTTTTTCAAAAAAAAAGTTTCTAAAATTATAATGTTACGGCATTGAAGTTAATGAAAAATATTTTTTTTGAAGAGTTTGAGTATTACTGAGTTAAGTCCCACATGGTCAGTATAAACCTATGGCATATTAAGGGATTTGAATTTTTTTTTGCATTGTATCTACAGTTTCTTCCATATAGTATCATTACTGTTATCCCATGGATGATATGGTTAAATAAGTTTTTTTGTTAAAAAAAAATAGTGTTGATATGGTGCAATTTTGTTGCCATAGGAAATATCTTAGTATTTAAATATAAGAATTACTTTTGGTGTTACTGATTTATTTTCCTTTAAAAAAAAAAGATAAGGGGAAAAAGTGATACTGTGTCTTCACTGGACATGCAATTACGTTTTAAATTGCATTTTGAATAAAATATTAGTTTGAGCCAACTGTAACCGTTTGAGTATAAGAGTTATGAGAAAATAGGAATTAATGAAAGAAAACAAGACTCTTGATTAATGACTGTTCGAATGGATAGATGCGACGATTATCCAATTTTGCATGAAATTTTAAACTTTTGAAAGTTGTCAATTTTGTGACAGTTAAGTATGACAGTTATATGTTCAGTTCATGTTGGTCTTTATATTTTATTTCTTCCAATTGAGTTTTTATAAGCATATTATATTAAATTCTGTTGATAAATTTTGCATACAAGGGCAATATATGTATCAGACATAATTTATAGAAATATTATTTCTTCTTGTGAATATCTGATGTTATCATCTCTAAGAAATAATATATTGAACCTTATATATTTGAAATGTGGGGGTATGTCAATAAGATGCAAATATTTGGTTACTAAAGAAATTAATATGATAAGAGAAGTATATGTAGGCATGAAATTGAGAAATATAAATTTGTGCGTGCAATATATGAGATATGTGGATAGTATGTTGATAATATCAAAGTATGCTATCAGTTACATTCTAAGTTGTTGTTTCTCAATTTCAAATGAAATATTTGGAAAATGTGATGATTGGAAGTGAAATCCATAAGGGATGGATATTTTGAGAAACTTCATATGAAGTGTGTAAGGTTAGAAATGTGGATATCCCCTTATGATGATGATTCTTAATTGAAGAATCAGAAAGGAGATATAATATCTCGACATAAATATGCACAACATATTGGGAGGTTATTGCGTTTAAAGAATAATACCAAACCTGGCGTAGCTTATGCTATAGAAATGATGTCGGTATTGCATGATTTTGAGGAGGCACAAATTTTATAGATTTTGTTCCAGTTAATGAATCAAATCAGTCCCAATATCGATTATGATATGGGAAAATGGAGTTGATACCATATAGTGTATGGTATAGTAGCCACTATAAGAATGTGTACAGTGATGAGTCAATGAATTTTGATTATACGAAGAAAATTCACTGGTGATGTTGCAATTATGTGAGAGTCAACAAAGTAGAAAATCCACCGGTGATGTTGCAATTATGTGGGAGTCGGCTAAGTAATTTATAATTATTAAAGTATCCGCAGAATTAGAGTATGTTACTCTAAAGAGAGCTGACTATAAGGCTGATAAATTGGAAAAATTCTTCAGGAAGAAATAGACATATATGAAAAAATGATGAGACAGTTGTCATTATGAGAAAAATGGAATGAGTTCCATTAATTATGGGGGTCAGAAATGGATTAGGCCAATCCTCTGACAAAACCCGGGAAGTAAATGTTATGTTAAAATCCCGAAAAGAAACACTGAGGGGATGGGACTTTGCCACTTGGAAATTAACAGTGATGGGAACCCAACCTGCGCGATCGGAGATCTCGTGAAACAGGATCATATGGATAGTAACAAGTCACTTGTTAGTTCTGCTGGTATATTTTAATGTCCCCTCCTATGGTGTAATACAAGTACTAGACTGCATTTATTGAGAGGTTGAGTTAAAACTATAATAATTTTTTAACTCTTAATGTTTTCATATCCTTATGGGTAGTGTATGAAGTGCAGCATACACTTGATGAATAACACCTATATGAGTATGGAATGGGGCCGTTCTTATGAGATCTTGGCAAAATCTCTAGAGCACTCATGAATACCAGGACACGTACATGGCCGACCAAAGGCGCCCAACAACGATAACACCAAGGAATTGTTGAGGTGTGATATGATTAATAAGGTCGCTGTCGGTGCCAATAGTGTTTGTTTGTCGGTGTCAATGACACAGTATCATCAAGTCTTATTGATCTAGACCGGTTCATATTTGAAGAGATACCGAGTTCGATGTATCACATCTTAAGTATATCTAACCCAGTAAAATTCTCATCATTTTTTGTCTTTCATTTCTCATCATTTTTGGTCTCTCATTTCTTTTAAAATATGTGGGGGATTGTTGGAAAAATTAGAGTATTTCAAAAGAAATTTATTTTTCAAATTAAACTATTCTCTAGAAAGTCTTGTCAGAAGTAAAGTGGTGCAATGTTACCAAAAGATGTGTCTTAATATCTATAACAATATGTTTTTTCACGAAGAGTCATTTCCTCTCTCTACTCAACAGACAATTTTGATGTCTATAAATACCCATATATCATTTGCATGAAACCTGACAATTAGAAAACTTATTTTAAAAAACTCTCTCCAATTTTGTGTGGTTATACTTTACCCCAAGCTTTCCTCCTTACTTTACAGAAGTTTTTTATCATTTCCCCCCCACTTTACTGGGTTAAAGAATCTTCCTTGGCAGTTCTAGTATCCTGCCTAATATGGGCAGAAGGGCTTGTTATATTCTGGGGGGATATTTCGCAGAAACGAAATAAATTCTCTTGAGGACAGTGTTCTTCAACATGTCTCAAGCCATAAATTTCCAACAGATTCGCTTTGAGTGAGCACTGCACCCATGTCACCACGTCTTTCTCTCCAAAAAAGATGTGACGAAAATTAGGATGTAGAAGATCATGCTAGATTCGTTTGGCATACCTGCAATCACGTAGTGCGTGTAGAATTGTTTCAAATTTTGCACCACAACGTAGGCATACGTCAAAAGTGGCCATATGTCGTCGGACTCGCTTGGCATTTATGAGTATGGCTTGGTGAGCTACTTGCCAAAGGAAAGTGCAGGCACGGGGGAGGCAATTCCACTTCCAAATTGTTCTCCACGGGTCCTTTGTTGTGTTTTTAGCGTCATGAGTAACAAGTTTGTATGCCGACTTGACCGAGCATTCGCCGGAGCTGGTTCTTTCCCAAACGGAAACGCCATCCTCTCCTGTCAGGGCTGGGACTGGCGAGAGGGCAAGGATTTCTAGGACAAGTGGAGGGAGGAGAGGCTGTAGTTGCTTCATGTCCCAGGTCCCGTCAGTGCGCACATAAGAAGCAACGTCGCGTTTTAAGTGATCATCTGGCACTGTCATTGTCGCCTGGGAGAGAAGATTGCCTTCCTCGCCAAGCCAATTGTCTGTCCAAAAGCATGCATTCTTTCCAATGCCTATAATCCACTGTGTGCCTGCTTGAAGCGTTGCCCAGGCCTTGCAAATGTCTAGCCATACATAGGAGCAATGTTGTCCTGTAGTCGGTAAGAAATTAGTGTATGCGCCGTATTTAGCTTTCAATAATCTTATCCATAAAGCATCTGGTTGTGTCAAGAACTTCCAAGCAAGCTTCACTAAGAATGCCTCATTAGCCTGCCTCATGGATCTAAGACTAAGGCCCCCCTTATCTTTCGGTCTGTATATTTTGTTCCAACTAACTAAGGAGGGTTTGCGCTGGGATTATCTTTGTTCCAGCTAACTAAGATCAAGGACCCCTGATGATTATCTTTCTTGATAGGTGGGTATTACAGTAGCAACTCGCTGAGCTTAATTGTTTGTATTGACCCTGGATTAAGGTAGTCTTCTTCAACCTAAAAAATTCCAACTATCCAAAACTCCATCCATTTTCACAATCAAGGAATGACGTTTTTTTTTTCAGTACTAGCAAACAATGGAAGACTATTCTAATAAGTATGAGTAAGGATAGCGACCCTCTTCTTCCATTCTCTTTCCTCGGTAATTCTTCCTTAGCCCCAGCGTGTATACTGATTCTCCAATGCCTCTCTGGCTATCTTCTTCAACTGGGATTAAGCATGGGCATGCCCCGAAAAAACCTGTTTACTATAGTTAGTAGTTTAAATTTGGATTAATGCCTTTTTTAGTACCTGTGTTGCTCTTGATTATCACAATTCATACCCGTGTTTTAATTTGGTCACATTTCATCTCTCAGTTAAGCATGATTAGCTTATTTTGAATATTTTGACCGTTTTACCCCTGAAATGAATGACGTATCAGTTTTTTTACCAGGGTTCTTCACCTAACCGACCCGTAACCCGGTGGATACCCAAGCCTAACCGAAATCCATCCCGAAATAGACTTTTTTTTAATTATTATTTTCCTTTTTATTTTATTATTTTCTTTTATCCAAAAATTTTAATTCTAAAAATAGATATTTCTTTTCGTTCTAGTAATCTGCAATCTATTTTTAGTTCTAAAAATAGATATTTGGGTTATTGGGTGGGAAGGTGTTTGGGTCGAAAAGAAAATAGATTGCAGATTACTAGAATGAAAAGAAATATCTATTTTATAGAATTAAAATTTTTAGAAAAAAATAATAAAATAAAAGAAAAAGAAAAAATAATAAAGATAGTCTAGTTCGGGTCAGGTTTCGGTTAGGCTTTAGGTATCCACCAGGTTTCGGATCGGTTAGGTGAAGAATTCGGGAGAAAAAACTGATATGTTATTGATTTAAGGGGTAAAACGGTCAAAATAACCAAATTAGGCAAATCCGACTTAATTGAGGGAAGAAATGTGACTAAATTCAAACACAGGAATCAATTGTGATAATCGAGCAACATACGTACCAAAAAAAAGGCATTTATTTTTAAAGTTAGAGGTTGGGGGATCAAGTCATTTTACTTACATTTTGTTCAAATTTTTCGATTGCGCACTATAACTCAACTCTGAATTTGGATACTATTTTTCAATATTATTCTTTTGGACTCTTGTAGTTACTTTCCATGGAGGATATGACTGATCACTAGTGATTTAGATTTTATAATTAGTCATAAGTAATGAAATTAAGAGTTTCTCATGGAGAGTTAATTCATATAAATATACATGGTTAGTTTCTCATATCATATATCAAGAATGCCTGCTGGATCTAGATGCCGTCCTTATTTCTAAATTTTGAACTGCGAAGAACATTTTTTTTTTAAAAAAATAATTTGTCTAGATGTAAGCAAGCTCTTCTACTATATTTTTTTAAAATAAAAAAGAATAATATCGAAGAGTAACTAGCCCTAAGGTGTTGAAATTAGAATTTCCTCTTTTGATTTGTGAATTCTGAAATTTAGGCCAGCATTCATGATAACCCTTCTAACCGAGTAAATTACCCACTCACTTAATTGTCACTCGATGGTAGGGCAAGTTTAAGATCTGCTAAATCATCTTGGCCATGTCTGAATTGAATAAGGATGTCAGCCGAAAGATATACAAGAAATTATATTATATTATATCATATATAGCAAATAGTCAAAATACACCATAAAAGTTGTTAAATACTAAAGGCCTGGTAAATTTAACTATCATTAGAGACAACAAAACTTGCACATTAGGAATATAATTAGTTGACTCCTTCCTTTTGCACACAAAGTATCTCCCTCCTACATAAAGCACCTTTTACGGTCCCAGAAATCCAAGTCTAGGAAGCACAGGCAGGTACAAGGCACGAAAAGAACCCTGGCCTTTTGTTCTGCACCAAAACAGAAATAAGATCAATGTCAAAATTAGGAACTTTTATTTTCCCAAATATACATACACAAGAGGTAAGCAAACCATGGGCTTGGGTAAGCCTCCACATTTTGCAATTTGTAGCCCAATTGTATTAACCCTAGCTGGACTGGTAGCTCGGCCATGTAGAATTTCACGATTTGTTAATCCCTGGGCCCATTATAACCCACTATTTTCTTAATCCGGAACCTGGTTACTGTGGGAAAACAAACACTAATTTCTCTTTTTACAATGTAATGGCATGCCAGTGTATGTTCCTTTTGATTATGATAAAAATAAATTTAGCATTTCTCGTAAACTTAATTCACCCCAAAAAGAAAAGAATTTATTGAGCTTTCCACACAAAAGAATTGATTTGCTAGGGGGAAAAAAATTACAGAGGATAAATATAAGTAGATGATAGATAGTATTAGTAAAATACTTGCAAGTGAATATTGTGTGGAGGACATTAATATTTACATTCCGACAATAAGGTAGACCAAAGACCATTTATTGATACAACTTGATAGAGAATATCAAACTCACAGATTTAGTCTGACCTATTGATCCACCTCGGAGAATGAACATTGAAGATCATAGTATAATACTACGCTTGTTCAAAAAATATATATATATATACAATACTATGCAAAACCATTCACGTGAATCCATTAATATTAATATTAATATTAATATCAATGTGAAGTGATTCCTTCTGCAACACAAAGGAAATAAATAGTCTCTGCCAACCCTTTTTTTTTTTTGGTCAATCAAAAATGGGCATGAGTGGACCTTATTTCTCATTAGACCAATAATTAATGTGGACTAACATGACATGACTCGGCCACTATATTTAGTGCATGGTGTTGTTCCTATTTAACCTTCTGTCTATTGTACTACCTCCATTCATGCTATACTAGGGCATCAATTATGGTATCTATTGATATCCACATGAATGTATACATTGTGTGGTCCAAAAATTAAGAGCCATAAAAACATCAGTACTAGCAAAGACTGGAAGAAAGGTAGGGGAAAATGGACTGACCCGCTTGGAAGAGCGGAGGAGCTCAGGTGGGATTTTGTAGAGATCTTCATCTACAGCTTTGGGAGGCCTAGCTACAGGCAACTTGGGGCGTTGAAGTGATGAAAGTGTGTCCTTTTTATTACCACCACCATCAGTAGTGGTAGTAGTAGTGTATGTCACATTGTACACAGAGATTGGTTGCTGGTGGTGGTGTTTTTGTTGTTGTTGTTGATGTAGTTTCCTTGGCGGATCAGTCACGTCACACACTTTGCCTTGCCTTTTCTGCTCCTTGACATGCGGGCCTCGCTTTTCTCTCAACCTTGTCTGCAAAATTCAACATTTACATTCATTCAGCTACCATCATCAATGTAGAAATTCCATCCCCATGCCATCCTCATTATTACTATCATCATGATTAACAATCCCATCATCGTCCTCAGATTCAACACTAATCAGTGCCCATGATTATGTTTGATTTCATGGGTGAACGGGGCATCGAACTAAAATGACAGAGAATGCTGTTATTTTTTTTCTATTCTTCTTCTTTTTAGTTTTTCTTTTCCAGCCTTTGAAAATGGTGGCAACATTGTGTACCAGAAAGTCAACTACCAGGTCACATGGGAATTCTCAGGCACCCTAAAAAGAAAAAAAAGGGAAAACTTTTTAAAGTCTTTTTTCTGGGAAAAAGCAACATTGATTAGTTTTCATACCAAGCTACTCACAAGTTAGTTCCTAGGAACAGGATGCCAACCTTAACTCAAGACTACAAGTTGAGAACTTCACCAGAAATAAAAGAATCTTTTCTTATGAAATATGGCATCACAGATAATGCAGCAGACATATATACTGCACATTCTTGTCCTCAACAAGAAACATGTTACTGGGAATGGCATCCATTACCAAAAACAGAAAAGAGCGAAGAGAAAGAACAAAACCAAATTATTGCAGAGAACAAAACTATATCTGGAGGCTCAATTTTTAGGATTCTCAGTTTCTATTTTTGAGAAGTTAAGGGCAAAAACAGGGAAAGCAACATTACTAAGAATGTTACAAGAAGGACCAAGGAAATTAACAAACCTTTCTTGGATGAGCAGAATTGCGAGAAGGTTTGTTCAAATCATAAGAGTAGAGATCACCACGGACGTAGAGGTCACATTCACCCGAGGAATTACTGTTTCTAACTAGCCCGGCCTGCCTTGCACACTCAAAGTACTGGGTGATTGGCAGCTCATTTGCATGGTCCCAATTCCCAAATGTCGGTATTTGCCCACTTCTCCTCCATTCCTAAAAAAAAAACACATCAAACCCACAAAATATTTAACCAAAACCAACCTGTAACATTATAGATTCTCCAAAAACCGAAATGGCTGAAAAAGGCAAAAAAACAAAAAAAGGAAAAAAGCAAAGTGATTTTCGGAGTTCAGAACCCACTAGTAGTTACAGTTTCTGTATTCTATTTTTCCTAGTTTGTCTTTTGTGTACAAATTCAGGGGAAACTGAGAAGCAAGATACGGAAGAAATACATTATGAGACAAACAAATAAACAGGCAAAGAGAGCTTACATCCATGTTGCTGGTGAAGTATGTGGCAGCAGAAGAAGCCAATAGTAGAGAGGGTGAAACTAAAAGGAGTACAAAGCAGATGAATGAATGAAAAGGATGGGAGAGAGTTGGATGCTTCCACTCTCTTTAAAATGGGTTGAGAGCAAAAAGGTACAAAGAAGAGCGAGAGAGATATGGGGATTCTCAAGAACCCTGGAAAAGAGATAGTACTTACTAGTGTATATAAATTCTGGCGCAGAGGTTGCAGAGGAAAAGAATCTACCAAGATAGATACATTTCAGGGCTTTATAGCAAAACAGCAAGTACAGGTTAAAAACAAAAATAAGGACAGGGCTGAGAGAGTGTGTGTGCTTGCTTACTAATTTGTAGTAACTTTTTAAATAAGTTTTATTTTTTCTAAAGCTAAATGGATTTCCGTGTATCCGTTGAAAGTTCTATTTTAATTTTTAGTATAAGACATTTATAGCTTTGTGTATTCATTTTAAGTCAAAATAGAAAGAGTCGCACCAAGGGGTGTTTGTACATGAAGATGATAAAATAAAAAGATTATTCCTGAAAATTTATCTCAAAGCCCAAAGAAATTTTGGTAGAGTAATTGGCTTGTGGGTTTGTGTCTTTCATTCACACACAAAATAGTGCTACTTTTTTGACCTTGTGCCACTATGCCATCATCTTCAAGGAAAGCTACTTTTCTGCTAGATTCACGCGGCAGGCAGGGAGGCAGGGAACGGGGGCCCTACTTTTTTCTTTCTTGGGTTTTCACCTTGATTTGGGAGCTTGAAACTGTTTTGCAAAAAGTGGTCTGGCAGAACTGAAAAGATGATTCTTTTTAGGCCGACTTAGAAACTGATACTAGTAGTAAGTAAGTAGTAAAAGCTTGAATTGGTTAGTAAAGGCTATGGCAATGGGTAACTGTTGCGTTTGGTGCCTCCAATTAAAGGCTACTGCAGGTTTATACAATGGTAAATGGCAAAAAGAGAGGTTATACTTATAGGATCATCATTTGTATTATGCTATTATCCAACAGATATGAGAGTCAATTTATTTACCTAACTCTGACTTTTGGGCAGAACAAATTTCTTCCAATCCAATCTAACCCTGTCTCCTTTTCCATTTTTTTTTTCTCTCCTTTGTATTCACTTTGATTTACTTTCCAGTACTCTCTCCAACATGGAATCTGACAGGACTGTAAGTAATGATAAGATAAAAGATTGAAGACTTTGATTCAAACTTTGAACATGTAAACTTGGAAACGTAAGGAAAAAAAAGATGGACCCATCAGAAAGTAGTAGCTTAATATATACGTGTTGCGTGTGAGGAGAATGTTGACCATTTTGTTGATCCCATACCCCATCCCCATGTGTAGTTTTGAAGATTTTTGCACAAAATTCCATTCAAATGACCAAGAACGTCAAAGCAAAAGAACCCATTTCATATATTATAAGCAAAACACGTAAGAGTGTATTCATTGATCCGTTTTATATGAAGAAAGATGCAAAATGACAGAATTTTCAAGTGTATGAAAACAGAAAACCAAACCAAAAATACACACCAAACTAACTACAGCTTTTCCATAGAGTGAGCCTGGCTATAGCTGCTGTGGCGTAACTTCCAGTTCCCGTTTAGACTTTTTTTTTATATAGCATATAGCCCCTAACTTTTTCCTTATTTCTTGATCTTGATGATAACCCCTAACTTTGCACTACCTATATAAGTTTGGCACTCTTCCCAAATGACAAAAAGCCACCAACCGGCCTTTCCCTTGCTCTGGCTCCACATTGAATCTTATCTCGCAATGGAAAACTCTTTTGTCCAGGGAAAGGAAAGGGACCGGTAGCAAGAGTACAAAATTAAGTGCAAGTTTTGACAACAGACCAAAGGCAGCAATAAAGTCAAGGGGTTGAGACCTGCGCCTGTCCACGTTGCCTCACAAGGTGGGTAGTGCAAATGCTATTCCTATGGACGACCAAACGCCAAGGGTCGCCAAGGGTCATGTGTGACATTTTTTATGACTAATTGGGGTTGCGTACCCTTTCATATATTTGATTTGTACATCTAAAACACTTAGTTTCTCATTAAAAAAAAAAATTAAGAGCCACAATTAAAAACACACACCCAGATTCTTAGAGTACTCCATGTCCATATTAATTATAAGATAAATTGAAAGACTTAAATAAAATCTAGTGCTTCTCAAATATACTCCCTCCGTCCCTTATTGATTTCAGCTTTAGGAATTTGTTTGTTTCAAAATAGTTGTCCTTTAAGGTTTTCTAGGTAGTATCGATTACTTAGTTTCTAAATATGTTATTGTATTAAATATTATGTGGGAGAAGAAAGATTCTATAAATAAATTATTTTAAAAGGTTAGTTTAGTAAAGGATTATAGTTAATTGTAACATTGCTCCTTGTGCATAAATCTTATAGGGATGCTAGCCACAGTGCCTCCACACTCGCCAAAGGACAGTCGCCCCTCCCATGTGGATACTGTTTCATTTAAGAGGAATGCTAAGAATGTTATAATTAATATGGATTGAAGGAGAAGTTTGGGGGAAGGAAATTCCGGCCAGTCTCGCCGGTGAGGAGCTCGGGATGAATCCCGGTTCATTTTCATTCATCTCTTTCTCTTTCTTCATTACAATATTTATAATAACAATATGTATGTATCTGGTATATATACAATGACATACATACAAGTATTTATATATTATTTTATAACACTCCCCCTTGGATGTCATTGTGTTGATGGGTAGAATACGCTTTGGGGATACTGCCTCATTAAAAACCTTACCAAGAAAAACCCAGTGGGATAAAAACTTGGTGAAGGAAAAAAGAGTGCAGTGCGTATTCTACTCCCCCTCAATTTGGCCTCCATTGATTGCTTGATGCCAATTTGTCCTTGTCAGCTTCTGGTGACGTGTATTATATCTGATCACTTTTGGGTACTTCATTATTTCAATTGGACAGAGTAGGTAGCATTATCTTCATGATTTTGTCGTTGGAGCGTCTATCTTGCCATCTTGCTTTTGTAGCCCCGATGATATTGCAATATCATGTGTAAAGTTGTGGTTGATGTCCGTCTCTCCTTTATGTGGACTGAATAAGGGATCTACATCTGCAAAAACAGCTTTACTCTCTTTCGGGTTTACTGGATTACACATTCGTTATTCCCCGAAGATAAGAGCAAATACATATAATGCCGATAGGCTTAAATCAAAAGCTTCAGGCTTTATATTACAAGCAATACATATTGCACTTAGACAGGATACTCCAGGACCAGTCTAATAACACGGTATTTGGAAGCTTCTTCGGGGAGTTCCAATCACAAAACATATCCTTACTCAAAAATTATTTAATCCATATAAAGATCAATTTAGTTCAACTTTGTAATTTCCCGGGAATCAGTTGCTTCAGGCAACTTAGATCCTTCAGGGATCATACATATATATCATAATCTTATGGATCCATATTAATAGGCTGTAATAGCATTCATTAGATGCCTTTCTAATTCTTTTCATATAATGCCAGACTTTATCAAAATAATTGCATCCACTACAGGGGAGTAAATCTTCACATAATTAAAATCAGGTCGTTCGGGTAAAACATTGTGCAACCGTGCTTTATATCTCATTTATATTTTCTGCACAAATACCCGTTTCTACGACTAATCAATTTTACACCCTCTGGTGTACGGACTACAGGTCCGAAAAATATCTCGCTTCATAAGCGAGTCTAACACAGCCTTTAATTATATCTCTTTATTTTGGCCAATCATACAACGACTACTTTCATTAGTAGGTTCATGATCCTCATTTTTAATATTTAGCGCTATAAATTGAAATTGTATTCCGTCGACGGTTATTTCTCGTCGATTCCATCTTATCCCTGACACTGTAATTGAGTTCTCATCATGCTCATTTATTTCAGGTACCTGAGTTACTTCTGGGACTTTATCAATTGTGTCAGAGAATCAACCTCTTCTGGAGGACTTTTAATTCAAACCTCTACTGGAGGTCTTACTTTCTCACTGGGGCCATCTTATCACTTTTGCTCCTTTTTCTCTATCGAGAATTTCTTTTCTTTTGGAACCGAGTATAATCTATAGATTCATTTGCATATTTACATTATTCTTCAGGAACATCAATCTTAAACAGGAGCATTTGCAGTTGGTATTTAGTCACATATTTCAAATAAATATGTCTGGCAAATGACTTACTAATCTTCTGCAAATGAATCATTTCTTAGAACTTCAGGTTCATACTAATATTCGAGGATCAAAAATTAAATATTGATAAGTCATTTCAATAATTTCTTGATCCAGCTGCTTATTTTCTGTTCCCCTGATGTTGGGTAAAACATCAACTAATAAGCAAATATTGCTATAAATGAATCTCCAATCCCCTGTCATAGGTTTCAATTATCTTTATAATATATGGAGATACATACCCAACGTAGATTCCCAATCTTCTTTAAGGGAGCAATTTCACAACCCTGTGGTGGAGCATTATATAACTCAAGGTCCGAAGATGGGAGATACTATGTATGTGACCATTAATTAATTAAATGGGGGGTTCTTATAACATCATGTTGTCTTGATGCACAGTGTTGCTGCATATAAAATATCAATTTCTCAAGCAATAATATTTCATCAACAGTCGTGCAATCAATTGTCAATGTTCCCCCAGAATTGTTTGGGTTTATTTCCAATGATATACAGTCTCTTATTGATGAAATATCCCAGCATTATCTAGACATATAGTCTAGTAACATAAGTAGGGACATGTGCCCGCAAATGGCATAATAAGTGCGCACTTATGCCAACTTTTCGTCACACAATAAACCATCTAGTCGATGCATCGTAAAAATTACCTAGATGGTTAACACCGCGGATTGATCAGTCTGCGTTCATGTCCCTGAATTATTCTTAAACTTGCTAGTGATGCTAGGCCATTCTCATCTTAGGAAGGCCGTATAATAAATTTTGCAGCAAACAAACATATGAAAATTTATTGATTATAAAAACTTCTGGTTTTTCAATCAATGATCAAAACAAATTTTGTGCATCGTAATTGAACCGGGATGGCCCATCCGGTCATGCCAAACAATAAATCCATGAACCAACTTCAAGTTGGTCCCAGCTTCAGGCTGCGCAAGCTGTGTATTTAAACACTTAAAATTGCTAGCTCCAGGCTAGTGCATTCCAGCTTCTGGCTGGATATGTTAAATTTCAATTACTCAACTGCTAGCTTCAAGCTGCAATACATGTGTCAATATTAGGCTTATTCCTGCCACTCATGTCGAAAAGATCAGAATTATTGAGCAATAATTAATGTAGTGGCAGACATTTCCAAAAGCAAATCCTCGAGGATTGTAAAGCTTTGGAATTTTCTGAGTAATAATATAATCCACCGAAAAATCTTTTGGATCTTTTCGGGGACACCTGGCTATCTATGCTCAGGCTATAAGAAGGGGGAAGGATTACATGGGAAGATACAAGAAAGCTCATAGATATAGAAAAATTCATCAAAGTAAAGAAACAGAAAAACTCAACCAAGACAAAAATGCCTTCCCCAGCTACTATTTTCTTTGTTGAGGGTGCCTCACTAGGCAGAAGAAATAGATTGGCCTATAGCATGGTAAATGAACAACAAGAGGAACTGCCTAATGAGCTAGCAAAAATCCCACGTTTGATTTTTGTAGATGAGCTATACTCGTCTAGGTTCTTTGTGACTCCAATGGAAGAAATTTTCTTCCTGGAGGACCAAGGCAATCTCAGGACAAATTTTTATGGCTCAGCTAACTCTATAATGTTTTTTATATCTGCTAGGATGCAGGAATTTCAGCTAGAGCCTTCATGTCAAATTTTAAATCAAAGCAGTTATTATCAGGTTTCCATGATGGCTCAGAGCGTCCCAAGGGTGACAGGGTTACCACCTACATGGCCTAAGGTACGACTTTTATTGTGGAATTGCAGGGGTATAGCAAGAAGGTCTCAAGACTTTGTGCGTACCTTAAGGGATCTGAAGAATCAATACAAGCCAAACATGGTACTGATTACTGAGACATTGTGGCAAGCAGGAGAGAATCATGGTGTGATTCCACTTCGTTTTCCTCCAACGAATCGGTTTGAGATACCTGGAGAAAACAACAGGGGTGGTATGTGGTTCTCCTGGAACGACAGTGTTAGGGTCAACATTAATGGTGAGGCTCAGAGTTTCAGGGTTAATGTTGAACCCAACAGATAGATTACTGTTAAAAACATATGTATGGGAACCATTCCTCTTTGAATGTTCTCCAGTTATGTATCCGTTTATGTAATAATAATATGCATGTTTGCTTTGAGCCTTTTCCATTTATTATCTCATTTATGCCCACAGGCACAAATAATTATACTGTCTTATTCGCTTCAGGGAATAAGTCTGAGTCAATTCATTTGGGATCCATAATAATTCATTTTATTACTGGGGGTGACTGTACTCGCGTAAATATACGATCTTCTAGATCATATTAAAACATGCGTTCTTCAGGAACATATTCGAATTTATGCTCTTCTGGAGCGTGTTAATCATTTTTTTTTTATTTCGAGATGTCATAATATGTTATATTGACATCCACACACATATAATTCCCCCCCTTGTGGATGTCAATTTTGCATCGTCTTCGAGATTAATGCTTCAGGCATTATTCTAAGAAATAATTATAAAGTACTGAAAATAAATAAAATAAATTGCAATGCATAATAATTTAAACTGAACATAAAATAAATTGAATATAAAATGAATTGCTCCTTCAGGGTAAGCAAATGTAATATCCACCTTCTGGTGGTCATATAATTTCCATCTTCTGGTGGTAATAGTATTAATTTTCGATTTTCCTTTGAAGGATCTTCATGATCTTTTGAACGGTAAGACTTCGAGTCTTCGTTGTATTTTCCATTATTGAGTCTGCTGGACTCTTATATTTAGTCTTCCAGACTATTATCATGTAAATTTCTGTCCGCATTTAATACCCATAATAAATTTCTTCTGGAAATTGTAAGGGCCTCCCATTCAAATAATATAAATAAAAACTTAATTAAAATAAAGAATCAGGGGCTTATTATTAATTACCCCAAATAAAATAAATGACAGGAAAATAAAATTGATGGGCCTTGTACGAGCCCAAGCAAAATATAAATAAAAATTAAAGGCAAGGTAATTAAATACAATGGGCCCTTTTATAGCCCAATTAAAAATAAATGGCTGGAAATTAAATGCAATGGGCCTTTTATTAAGTAGCCCAATAAAAATTAAATTACTGAAAATTAAATGTGATGGGCCTTACACGAGCCCAATTAAAACGTAAAGAAATAGGCGGCTTAGCCGGCCATTAAATGAATAATGGGCCTTTTTAATAGCCCAATCGGAATTTAAATAAAAACAGAAAATATGCTTACTCGATAAATCTTTCAGCAATAACATATATAATACGCTTATACGATAAAGGCGGCTTAGCCGGCCAATAAATAAGAATAATAAATATAACGGCCTTCCGGGCTTATATAACGGCCCTCCGGGCTTTGTTGAGAAAAAATTGATGCGTCGGAACATTTCTGAGTTCGACGGATTCCGGCCAAAAAAACACTATTTACGGTCGCCGGAAATTACTATTCACAGTCGTCGGGAATTTCTATTCACCGTGCCGGATTATTTTGCCGAGGCATCAAATTCCGGCCAAACACTTCTGGGTTTGCCGGATTCGATCAAAATCATTATTCGCGGTCGCCGGAAAGTACTACTCACATGTCCAAAAAATTACTATTCATCGCCGGATTTACTATTCATCGCCGGATTCCGGCCGAAGAACCAAAAACTAATTTTCGGGACTCACCGTGAGCTCATAATACATTCAATTCCTAAGATCAACATTAGTTAAACATTCAATCACACAATAACATCATTAATTAAACATTAATATATTCGTTTAGGACAAATTGAGAACATAAATTACTTAAGTACTGAATTGTAGGGACTTACCTGCATAAAACGAAACGTCAGGGACTAAACTGTTAAATCGGGTCATCTTCTTCGTTGGGCTGCAGATCGGCAAGGCTGAGACGGGGCTCGTCGGGCCGGCGAGGCGAGCAAGGGACACGAAGAGGAGGTGCAGCACGGCGCGAGAAGGCGGGGAGGTAAAGACGTGGCCGGCAGCGGCTGCAGCGAGGGGCGGCGAAATGGATCCGACCCAGTCGGGTCGCCGTTCGCGGGAGGAAACGGCGGCAGCATGGGCACGCCTGAAGAGGTGGAGGAAACGGGCGAGACGGCGAGGCGGGCTGGAGCAGAGCGGCGACGTCGCGGTGGGCAGTGGGGGTGGCGGCTCGTCGCGTGAGGTAGACCCGTTTTTCCATGCGGGTCAGCGGGCATCGCGGCGGGTCTGTGGCCTTTAGCGGCGCGTCGAGCGGCGGATGCGGGCGGAAGAGGTGCCGTTAGGTCGGCGACGGCGTGAGGATGCTGACGGTTGTGGTGGTGAGACGAGAGGTGGCCCGGAGCTCTTCGCCATGAACAGTAACCCGAGGTGGCGCACTGTTCATCTTTCTTCTTCCTTCCCTTTTTCTGTTTGTTTTTTCTTGTCTTCTGCTCGGAAAAACCATGCTCGGGTAGAGAACAAGTCGTGCTGATAACGTGTTATAAATAATATGGATTGAAGGAGAAGTTTGGGGGAAGGAAATTCCGGCCAGTCTCGCTGGTGAGGAGCTCGGGATGAATCCCGGTTCATTTTCATTCATCTCTTTCTCTTTCTTCATTAAAATATTTATAATAACAGTATGTATGTATCTTGTATGTATTTGGTATATATACAATGACATACATACAAGTATTTATATATTATTTTATAACAAAGAACACACTTTTACCATATTCTTTCAACACACCTTTATTACATAAAGTCTATGTGATGCACTCTTTTCAAAATATTACCACTTATTTGTTAATTTTGTTTGCTTTAAATATTGTTACTTTCTTTTATTTAATTTTTTTATAACTTTTCATATAATTTTACCTAAAAGATAAGATTACTACATTTACTTGAGTGAAAGAATTTACATCCAAAAAGTAATTTTTTTAAAAAAACTTTGAATTCCTCTACAATATATCAATTTTCACTTGATTCTTAAGTTTATCTAATTTATTTATCTCCACATCTATATTTATTTTAGATAAACTTGAAATATAAGAAGAAAATAAAGTATTACTTTTCACATATAGTTTAAGTTTTAAAATTTTATATATTGTTTAAAATCAAGAAGATAATTATTTAGTTAAATAAAAATACAAGATTTACTTGTATTGCCCATTAACAAGTTAAAATCATAAAGATATGAGTCATGTGTGGCTTTGAAGGGGTGTATTTAATGGTGTGTTGTTAGCATTCCTCTTCATTTATACTTAACCAGTTACCTACTTTTATGGTTACAGTAACTGTGAACATCTAAATTTGGCCACCCATATTTTATTGATTCGGAATTTTGAAATATTTTAACTTAAGGTTTATTAAATGACTCAATTTTTGGCTTAGGATATATTAAAAGTTTAATTAATAAAGTAGGGAGCCCACAAGAGAATATTCCCCTAGGAAGACATTTCTTGCAGCCCACTTAGGCTTTGATTTTCGTGAAAAATCAGAAACAAAATTTTATTTTATGTGAAATGTGAGAATATGGTAAAAGAGTATTGAAATTGAGTAGATTTGAATGTATTAATGATAATTAGAGTGATCTGGAGGTGTAGTAATGAGGAAAGGAGTATATTCTGGTATGATAATCTTTGATTCACGCAGAAAGATCAATCAAGACCGGAATCAATGGAATCGGAAGCCAAAAAGGGAAAAAAAAAGCGCACTGTAGCCCAGACCAGCTGGCCATCTAGCAATGACCGTCAAGCCCGGGCGGCCATCTCGCGATGACCGTCAGGCCCGGGCGGCCATGTGGTGGAAAACCGTCAGTGTTGGTGGTCATGTCGAGATGACCGCTCGGCACCTGCGGTCATGCAACCCTGACACGCAAAAAAAATCTTAGATTTTCGACCATTATGGAGATCCTACGCGTTTTGGGTCGAATTTTTAGCAAGAATCCCAACTAATGATGAGGTCCATGACCTCTGTGCTCTAGAACTTTATAAATAGGACCCTCTTATTCACTTCCAAAGGGTCCAAAAATTGGTGTCTAAAAACTCTACACATACACCCTTAGAAGCTTAGAAAGCTTAGAGAAACTCTACTTATTCAAGCACTCAAACACTCTTATATACTGTTACTCCGGAAAAATTCTGGTGGAGTCAGGCTTCTAAAAGCACCAAGAAAGGAGATTGAAGTTTGATCAATATGGAATTAAGAGGAGGAAAGCTTGTGGGTGGGGACTACAACCCAACAAAGCAAAGAGCAAAGGGAGGTCTACAAGAGGTAAGTCTTTGATCCCTTTTCAATTTCTACTGTATTGGTGTTATGTTGAGATGTATGCTGTGATGGTGATGATGTGATTGTATTGATGCCATGCTAAGAACTACGTGAGCTTTGAATCCGGTTGCCCGGGTATGTATGTGGTCTCTAGTAGTGGAGACTTAAGCCAAATCTTCTTTTTTCCCCCGTCTTTTTAAGTTCAGTATACTTATTTTATGTATGTTATTGGTTTCCACACTTGCACACTTCCACAAGACATACAAGTTTATTTCTATTATTGCACAAACTTTCACCCCAGCACGAGTGAGGTGCCTAACACCTTCCCACTCGTGACAAACCCTCGAGTCCAATAATCTCTGGTACACTAAGATAAGTCCCTTAAATTGAATTGTTGCCTAAAAATGATGCCTAAAGGTTTTTTTTTCCCCATATTTTCCAAGAAATAAAATCAGAGTGGCGACTCTAGTTGATATACAAGAATAAGGTAAGGAGGCTTTGAGTATCCCAAAAAAATTAAACCAAGTTTTACTTACAAACTATCATTTCAATGGATTTTGAATGATACACAGAAATCGGATCAGAAACCACAAGTATAAGCGCAAATATTAAACTCAAATCTTCTCAAATAGTTGGGATGCCTTTCAAAGGTGTTTTGAACCCTCTTTTATAGCTTTGAATTTTGGGGGGGAAGTGCTGCAACGACTCTTTGAATCTCCAAGTTGACTTGAGTTCACAATCACTTCAAGTTAGGACGACATCAACATGTCAACTCCTTGATTGTAAAGAATTGTAAAAAATGAAAAGCATGGATCACATTCATTAAGTGAAGTAGGAGTTGAGAGAGAAAGTCTTCTGCACTCTTTCTGAATCTTTTCTCTTACTTGTTCATCCAATCTTGACCGTTTGGAGTGGATTTTAAATGCTTGGGAGGACCACATGAAAGTCTCAGAAAAGTTTGATGGTGATAGCTCGTTTTCATATGGTTGCTTCAAAAACCATCCTTCATAAGCATATGTTTTTCCTAAAACCATACTTCCTCCTGTAAACTTAATCAAAAAAAGGCATATTCAAAGCGTTCTTTCAAGTAGTTTGTTAATCATCAAAATCAATATTACACCATGACTAAATATGGTTAATTCACTAATTAAGCTTAAGAGGTGACTAGCCCAAGTTTAGGCCAACAATCTCTCCTTTTTTTATGATGACAAACAAATGTTGATTACTGCAAAATGAGGGTTAGAAAAAATTTTCAAACAGTTTAAAAGCTCCTCCTATTTTTGTTGCTCCCCCTATTCAAAGTAGTTTTATAATTCAACAAGAAAAATTTAAGTTCAAATATATAACGCACTTGGCTCATTATGGCCAAATAATTTTCCTTGTGAATTTTATTTGGCTTACTTAGCCAAAAACTCCCCTATCATTTTCAATTCCTGCATCAAGTATATAATAAAGTAGCAAACAATCTCAAATTTAAGTATGGCTTTAACAAAACCAATCGCAAGTGTGGTTTTAATGAAAACCATATATCGCATTCCACACTTCCTGCATAAAACTAACTTTGGATCAAAAGTGTGGTTTTAATAAAACCACATCCATATCACAGTTCCTGTATGATCAACAATCAATAATATTTCTCTCCCTTTTGGCAACAATAAATAAGGGATATCAACAGAATCATAAGATAAATATAAACATAATATGCATCATCCATGCAGAATAACATAACATCCAAAAGAGTGGTGCAAATATCCACAAAATAACATAAGATAAGCAAAAGTAAAAACCATAATAAGAACCAGATATTATAACCAAATATGAAACCATGATTTAACCTAGATGCAATGCATGACTCTAGGAGCATAAGATCTTAAGAGGTGTCATTCTTCATCGGAATAGCAGAAATGATCTAATCAAGCTTCTTCATCATATTAGCCTCAAATGTCTTCAAATCCTTGTGCAAAGCTTGAACATCATTCTCCACATAGTTAACCCGAATAGCAAGATTATCATACCTAGCATCCTTAGCACTGACTATCTTCATAATCTCATATTCTCCCTCAAGATTCAGTTTCATTCTCATTTTAGACGAAGTTGTCCTGTTAATAGAATTGGTTCAAATGGGAAGATCAGATTTGGTTTGTATCAAGATGGCTTTAAGTCAAGAAAATTTAAATGCGCAAACAGGGCCCTTCAGGGCCTTAGAATTCTCAAAAAAACGTGGTAGATACATCTTCATTTCTAGAATTTGCTCCTAAATTTCATGAAATTCTGATGAAAAGCCAATTTTTTACGGCCGGTACAAAATCAGGACAATTATGACCGAACGGGAGGAATTCTGGGGCACTGGAGGGCCGGTCGGCCATGCTTGACAAACTCATGGCTTTTGGCTTTTTTCCGCAAGTGTGACCGATAAGGCTTCCCCTATGACCGGTATCACTTCGTTCGTGACCGGGATGGCTTCAGGCCAAAATATGAAAATTTGACCCGAAAAAAATCCAAGAAAATTCCGTGGAGTCCCAGAATATTTTTAGCACGATAAAAGATGGATAAATTGTCCACACAACCCTTATAAAATATATATTTTTGAATTTTTTCGACTCTAAAATGTGACAAAATGCAAATGTACAAAATGCAAGATAAAAAAGCAAAAACAGACAAGCAAAATTTAAGTGCTAAGACACAGAAGATGGTGAGAGCCATCAAGAACTTGTTCCTTATCTTCTTCATGCTCAAAGCCCAATATAAGTATATGTTGTTAGGTTTCTGAATGACATGAAAATTACCTTTTATATACTAGATATTGGACAACTGAGACCAAACTTGGCTGGCAGAGGGCCTCCTTTAAGCGTAAATTTTTCCGATCATGTAGGTGCATGCCACCAGATTGTCCAGACTACTTGCTTCATCTATCCCTTCCTCGTTTGGTCGTCACTGCCTAGATCGATTACAAGCTTTGGTTGTCCTGCCATCCACTTCAACGGAGTAGTAACAAGGATAAAAAGAGTGGTTTGCACGAACCTGCTATCCTAACTCACAAACTCAAACCAAATCTAGAGGTTTGGTGTACTTAAAAAAATGGTTGTATTCCTAAAAAAAATAGTTACTTTGTAAATCTAGTCTAATACTAGAAATAGAAGAGCGACAAGAAAATAGGATGTTTTAGTTTTTTATTCAATAGCATCGGGTAGATAAACAGTGCGCTTGCAGCGCAGTATTGGAAGAGATGGGAGAAAACTATGACTTCCATTTTATAACATTTTTGATAACTTGGTTAAACCGAGAAGTTGAGGTATACAATACAACCCTAACAAAAGGCAAAAGAGTCAAATGAATGTAACACACAGGTAATATCTATCTTCATGCATTTCTTTCTTCAAATGAAATCTATATTTTCAGTATAATTACTCCAGAAAAATCCACTACTACTTGGCCCATAAAACATTTTTTTTCTCAGTCTGCTATTGGTAATAATGATGTCAACGCACTATAAACTGTTTGTTAATTTATTTCTTGCTTCAATCAGTTGTATATATATGAATCACAAATAAAAAATGAAATTTTTACTAGCAATTAAAATCAGCGCAAAGCGTATGTAAGGCCTTGTTTGGAACTGTTTTTGAAAACAATTTTTTTGTTTGCATTGTTCTCAAAATTTAAAAATTTCTTTTGATAAGGTACTTTCAAGATTTGTTTTTAAGAATAGTTCTCTCAATTTTGTTCTCGAGAGCAGAAATTTGGAAATATAAAAAATGTTGTAAATAAATTGTGTGAATGTCATTGTTATCATCCACTAAAATTCATTTTTACCATACCCGAATTTACTCCCAGTAAATATTTTATCCCCACACCAAACTTATTCTTGGAATCATCTCTTTGGCTAATTACCCTCCATAATTCCTTTTTTCCTAATCCTACTATCATCTTCCTTTACCTAACATCCCTTTGATTTTATCCTTTTATATTAATCACTTATTTGTTTTTATCCTCCCATTTCCAACTATAAATACCCCTTCATTCCTTCACTTTCATACACTTACAACCCACCATAATCTTCACTCTCTTCTCATTTCTATAAACCTCTCTTTTCCATCTCCCTCTCCATCTATGTTCATTATTCTTCTTTTCATATTATTATCAATGTTGTATTATTACCATTAAAAAGTGTATTAGTTCCATCAAGGTTGTATTATTACCTTGATCAAGCTTGTATTATTCCATCGAGAAGTGAATTTCATCCCCCAACTTTATAACACATTATCAGCATGAGTCTCTACCCTACTAAGGTATTTATTTCTAAAACTTTTCTTGTTACTACTTTCATCCTTTCTATATATGTTATTTATTCTTTATTATTATGCTATTATTATTGCTGAAAGATTTATCGAGTAAGTGTATATATTATATATTCTTTATTATTATGCTATTAATATTGCTGAAAGATTTATCGAGTAAGCGAATATATTATATATTCTTTTTTATTATGTTGTTAATATTGTTGAAAGATTTATCGAGTAAGCGCATATATGTATTACATATTCTTTACTGGTACTCTACTAATATTGCTAAAAGATTTATCGATTAAGCATATACTTATTATATATTCCATATTATTATTGTTCTACTACTGTTTATACTTGTTTTATATCTTTTGTTATTATTACTGTTATTATGGTCAATATTACAAAACTTGAATTTAAGCCCCTTAATATTTCCAGAAGAAATTTGTCGTGGGCATTAGATGTTGAAATGCATTTAGATGCTAATGGTCTGGGAGATACCATAAAAGAAGAAAACAAAGCATTTAGTTTAAAGAAGGCGAAAGTTCTAATTTTTCTCCGCTACCATCTTCATGATAGTATAAAGATTGAATATCTTATTGTCAAGGATCTTGCAAATCTTTGGAAGAATTTAAAAGAAAGATATGACCACTGAAAGATGGTCATTCTAGAAAAAAAAAATGCTCTACTTTTTATACATCAAATGTGCTCCTGCAGTAGTAATATCATGAGGAAGGCTTCACGAAATTTTCGGATTTAATTTCAAGCCTCCTTGAGGCTGAACAAAAGAATAAGCTATTATTGAAAAATCATGAATCCCATCTAATTGGCTCTGCTCCATTTCCTAAAGTGAATGTGACTATATAATGATAATTTTGATTTGGCCGTTTGAACAGGCCATTGGTCAACATGCCGTATAGCAAGCCATTTAGTAGAATTTTATTAAATGTCCCTGAAGGACAAATCAAACATTATTGAAACTAACTTTTTTCAAGATGATGGCCATGATATTAACTTCCAGATGGATTCATTTCTGGATATTGTTATTTATCTTGCTTATCCTGAAGATGCAAACGAATATATATATTAAGATAAAAGTACAAAATTAAATTTATTTAACGTTTCGTTTTATCATGTTATTATGTGCTACATTTTATTGTATTTTATTTATCTTATATTTTACTTTGACTTATATTTATAGTATATTATATCTGTTAAATTTTTAATGTGAATATAAAATTACGGTTTCTGTAGTAAAGACTTTTGCATTTGTCCTGGAGACAATGCAATAACACATTCCATATTTAATAAACGGAAATTGTTTGTAAGTAGTATATGATAGCACAAGTTTTACTATGCTCTAGTAGACCATATATTTAACCTGCGGAAGAGCACAAGTTTTATTATAGATTAATATGCTCCGGAAGAGCAAATGTTTATGCTCCTGAAGAGCATGAATTTTATGCTCCTAAAGGGAAAAATTTTTTCCTACTTACAATAATAAAAGGATATTTTATTCAAGTCTCAAAGGAATTTATTAATATTCAAACGGATATTACGTTGAGACAATAAGTGAAAGAGATGTTTGAATATCTTTATATTATAAAGGCTATTGCTGCAGGTAACAAACAATTTGTGAAAAGATTACCGACATTATCATTTAGATTGTAATATACAAAATCTAAGTCGGTAAAAATTATCATATCCAGCCTGAAGCTGGCACATAGCAGCCTGAAGCTGGCAAATAATTGTTTTCTTAAATTATTAAAATACATAGTTTGCACAGCCTGAAGCTCGCACCAACTTGAAGTTGGTTCATGGATTTCTTGTTTGGCAAGACCGGTTGGGCCATCCCGGATCAATAATGATGTGTAGAGTTATTGAAAATTTATTTGGTCATTCATTGAAAAATCAGAAGTTTTTACAATCAATAAATTTCCATGTGTTTGCTTGCTGCGGAGGAAAATTAATTTTTGGCCCTCCTATGATAAGGTTGGCCTAGAATCACCAGCAAGTTTGGAAATAATTCAAGGACATGTACGTGGACTAATAAATCCGCCGTGTTGACCATCTAGGTAATTTTATGGTTTTAATCAAGGCATCGACTAGATGGTCTATTGTCTGCTTATTAGACGCAATTTGGCATTTTGCACGATTATTTTAATAACTAAGCCATTTGCGGGTACACATCCCTAATTATTTTATAAGAACTATAGATCTTGATAATACTGGTGTATTCCTTTAATGGTTAATGTATATCATTGGAAATAATTGTTGAACATCCTGTAGCTTATGTTCATACCCAAAACAATCTGGGTGAGTCGTTTATTGAATATTTTCAATTGATTGCAAGACCATTGCTAATGAGAAATTACTGCTTGGGAACATGCTTTTTTACATGCAGCAACACTCGTGCATATCAGGCCAACATGTTTTCATAAGATCTCCCCATTCAATTGGTTCATGGTCATGAACCTAATATCTCTCATCTTCGGACTTTTGGTTATGCACCTATTGCTCCACCACAGGGAACTAAAGTGGGTGCTCAAAGAAGATTGGGAATATAAGTTGGGTACAAATCTCCATAAGTTATAAAATAATTGAAACCATCAACTAGAGATTCATTTATAGTAAAATTTGCTTATTTTCAATTTGATAAAAGTATTTACCCAACATCAGGGGGAGAAAATAAGCAGCTGGATCAAGAGATTATTGAAATACTGTATAAATATCCAATTTTGATCCTCGAACAAATTAGTGTGAACCTGAAGTTCAAAAGAAGATTCATTTGCAAAAATTTAGTTAATCAATTGTCAGACATATTTATTGATTTAAATAGAGTGACCAAATCTTATAAATCAGCTGCAAATGCTCCTGTTCAAATTGATGTTCTTGAAGAATAATTAAAGAATGCAAATGAATCTAGAATACGGCAGAAGCGTGGAATACCACTCCGTTCCAAATATAAAAATTCTTGATAGAGAAAAAAGAGCAAAGATATATGATGGCCCCAACGAGAAAATAAGACCTCCAGTAGAGGTTCAAATTGAAAATCCTCAGAAAGAAGAAATCCTCTAGAAGAGGTCTCTGACACAATTGATAAAGTTCCATAAGTAACTCAGGTACCTGAAATAAATGAAAATGATGAGATATCGAACAATTATACTGTGTCAGGAACAAGAAGGAACCGACGTGAAATAACCATCGATGGATTTTTTGCATATTATATAGCGCTTAATATTATGAAAAAAAATGAGGATCATGAACCTACGACTATTGATGAGTGTAGGCGCACGAGTGATTGGCCAATTTGGAGAGACTCAATTAAAGCTGTGTTAGACTCGCTTGTGAAGCGAGAAGTTTTTCGGACCTGTAGTCCGTATACCTGATAGTGTAAAATCGGTTGATTATAAATGGGTATTTGTGCGAAAAAAAATTTAATAGTAAGACATAAAAGCACGACTTGCCATACAATGTTTTACCCAACGACCTGGTAGTGATTATGAGGAGACATACTCCTTTGTGGTGGATACAATTATTTTTCAGTATTTGATAAGTCCTGCAATACATGAAAAACCAGAAATGCGTCTAATGGATGCTGTTACAGCCTATTTATATGGATCCATAAGTCATGACATATACATGAGAATCCTTGAAGGATTTGTGTTGTCTGAAGCAACTAATTTCTGGAATATATATATTCAATTAAACTAAATTGATCATTACATGGTTTGAACAAATTCAGATATGTGTAGTATAATTATTTTTACATATATGCTCTATATGTTTTATTTAAGCGATATATGTATGAATTTATTATTGCTATTGATGATCTAGATATTGTTGCGGTATCTTTATCAACATATGAATTTTTCATCATTTTTATTTTTGATTTAAATACTATTGGAACTCTTGAAGAAGTTTCCAAATCTGTGCTATGTTTTATTGAAGGAGTTTGAGAAGAAAAATCTCACACAGATTAGATTGGTCCTGAAGTACCATATCGTAGTGCAGTCTATCTTGCTAGTAACATAAAGCCTGAAGCTTTTGCGATAAACTTATTAGCAAGCTATAACATGAAATTATTTTAACCTTGTGAATTCAAGGAAAATAAAATTTATTTTGCAGAAGTAAGCCATTTATTTGATCCATATAAAAGAACAGGCAGAAACATGAAGTATCATGGCGACCAGAAAACAAAGTATCGTTGCTGCTTCAAATAATGGAGAAATTGTGTTCATACATAAAGTTAGCTGAGAATGTGTTTGGCTAAGATCGATGATGCAGCATAGTCAAGATTCATATGGATTAGTTAGCGAGGAAGAAATTCCAACGACGACTTATGAAGATAATGCTAACTGCATTGCCCAATTGAAGGGATGAGACATCAAAGAATCATTCAAGTGACATCTGGTAGATTTATTTACAAAATCAGTTCCTACTACAACTTTTGAAGAATTGATGGAGAGGATTGGTTTATGGAGGATTTGAGATGCCAAAATCAGGGGGAGTAGAATACGCAATGCACTCTTTTTTCCTTCACCAAGTTTTTGTCCCACTAGGTTTTTCTTGGTAAGGTTTTTAACGAGGCAGTTCTTCCCAAGCGTATTCTATCTAAGGTGCAATGACATTCAAGGGGGAGTGTTATAAATAAATTGTGTGAATGTCATTATTACCATCCAATAAAATTCATTTTTACTATACCCGAATTTACTCCCAGTAAATATTTTACCCCTACAACAAATTTATACTTGGAATTATCTCTTTGGCTAATTACCCTCCATAATTCCATTTTTTCTAATCCTACTATCATCTTCCTTTACCTAACATCCTTTTGATTTTATCCTTTTAAATTAATCATACTTATATTATCCTCTTATTTCCAACTATAAATACCCCTTCATTCCTTCACTTTCATACACTTACAACCCACAATAAACTTCACTCTCTTCCCATTTTCATACACCTCTATTTTCCATCTCCCTCTCCATCTAAGTTCATTATTCTTCTTTTCATATTGTTATCAATGTTGTATTATTACCATTAAAAGTGCATTAGTTCCATCAAGGTTGTATTATTACCTTGATCAAGCTTGTATTATTTCATGAAGAAGTGAATTTCATCCTCCAACTTTATAACAAAAAAGATGTTTTCACTGTTTTCACCAACATAACCGGTGGCATTTTCGTATTATTTTTAATCCTCCAACCAGATCACGCTAAGGCTGAGGAGTCCCATCTTTATCTTCTTCCTCGGGTTCCTTTCTTTTAGCTGCTACACTACTATCTTCTTCTTCCCCAAATCTAACAAAACCAAGATTTGTATTGCCATCAACATGGCCACATAGGCAAGGTCAACTTACCACAATCCTCCATTGACTTGCAGTCGATTCAAACCCAATTAGATCCTAGTCAATCTCTTTTGCAATTTTTGTTTTGGTATTGCTACCCATGGAAGGAAGAAAAAAGTACTGGTGATAGAAGAAGGTAGGTTTGAGGGTTTCTGTTATGAGACAAAATCATTCTGTTGAAGAGGCAAATTTGGTGGAGATCATGTGGATTGAAATGCTACCTATACCATGAAATGAAAGTTGATGATTGCAAATTTTACAGATTTGAGATGGGCAGGGGCTAGAGCAGTGGTTTGGGCATTTTAAAAAAAAAAAGTGTGTAATATAACTAATCCATTAATGGCAGGAGCAAGGGTTTGCAGTTGTACTTTGTTACTAGAGGATATACTTGAGTTAAAAAAATAGGAAAGTTATTTTGGAGATCAAACTAATTAACTATGTGCCAAGAATCCAAAACAAGGCACCCATGGTCTTGCAAGATACAGTCATAGAATTGAATCTTTTTGTGAGGAGCCTCTAGATTGTTTGCATCGATGTTTAGGCGTGTGTTAAAAAAAGAATGAGAAGAAAGTAGGTTCTAGGTGTTTCTCAAAACAAATACCCAAATAGATGTTGAAAACATTTTCAGTTGAAAACAATTTTTAATTCTAAGTTTTGAAAACTATTATCAAAAATAAAAAAAAGAAAATAGTTTCAAACACGCCCTAAATCTTTTTGTTATTGGTTTTGCAGATCGAATGTTCTAGTTGAAGCAAGTGAAGCTCAATTCCCGGCATAAAGATGATTGCAAAAGGGATTAAAAGATTGTTACATGTTGAACATATTTAGCATATAAACATGATCATTGGAAAAGGAGCCAATTTTTTTTTTTGGTTTCCATCCATCATCTGGTGATTTGATTCCGATCGTGCATGTTAAGTCTTTTCGTGGAATTTTTCTATATACATGAAGACTCGAACATGAAACCTTACTTAAACGGAATCAAGTCACTTACTGTAAAGACCATAACTAGTATAACATAACGAGATTATGAGTTATATGGGCAGAGGCACCTGTATCCGGATACCAAGCTTCACCCGAAGATGAATAGCTGAGAGTGGCTATTGTACAAGGCTTGGGCAAGAGCATGCTACATGACCAAAGTTATTGCAATATTGGCAAAGCTGATCCTTCCATGTTTACTTATCATAATAACACTGTGCATCTTGTACTCTTGCTTTATGTCGATGATATCCTACTCACAGGTACCTCTTCTATTTCCCTCAAGCAAGTTATTACCAAATTATAGCTTGAATTTGCTATGGCGGATCTTGGTCCTCTCAAATATTTTCTTGGTATTGAGGCGACCAACAGTTTAGCTGGTCTGTATCTCTCCCAACGCAAGTATATTCTTGATCTTCTCCACCGAGCTGGCATGGATTCTTGTAAGCCAGTGAACACCCCTTTATCTGCCAAAACAACACTCACTCTCAATGACGGTGCCCTTCTCTCAGATGCTACATTATACGGAAGTCTTGTTGGTGGTCTTCAGTATCTTTCCTTCACTCGTCCTAACTTCTCTCGCGCTGTGGGTCTTGTGTCTCAATACTTGGCTCTATTCCACCATCTCTATTGATGTCTTGACTCAAATCTATGATGCAAATGATCTGCATACAACAAAAGATATTTGGGAGTCTATCCATGGCTTGTATATTGATGATGCATCTGCCAACCAAAACCAACTGAAGCTGCATTGTCAAAATCTAAAGAAAACAAATCAAACCATGCACTCCTATATTTCTGAAGCTAAAAATCTTCGTGATTCGCTGAAAGCCATTGGCTTTGATCCGACTGAGGTGTCTCTTGTTCTCCAAATTCTCGATGGTCTTCCTACTGAGTATGAAAGCATCGTGAATCCTCTCCTTGCACAACCTGTGCTGCCCTCTTTCAATCATGTTCGATCTTTTCTTCTCAATTCTGAGACATGAGTAAATAGCCATAATCATCCTCCATCACCATCGGCTTCCTCTATCATTGCCCTTTTTACTGATGTAGCTCCTGCAGCCTCTATACCCCTGCAACCTGTCTCACCCCCTATTGACCAATAGGCTTTGGTTACCTCACATACAATAGATCGTAATTCTCGCTTCAGTTATCGTGGTCAGAGTAGAGGTCACGGGCGTCGTGGGCATTCTTATCGTAGTTCCTCTACCTTTAATTGTTTTGAATCTTCCTCTAATCGGTATTATCCTCTTGCTTCTCCTGCTTCTCCAGGTATTCTTGGTGCTACTCAAACCCCTGTTCTTATTTGGTTAGTTGAAGAAGAGTTTGGTTAGTTGAAGAAGAGGAGCCCATAGTTGAAGAGAAGGAAGTAAGACTGGAGGGTTCTGCCATGGTTGTAGAAAGAGAGAGAAAAATATAAAAACCTAAACACACCTAGGGTTCACTACCATGAGGAAATCTTAAAGTGGAATAATGGCTTGATTTGCCGTATTGTATTGATGCTATTATATAGATACGTATAACTTACTGTACAAGTAGAGAAATATATTACAACAGTTGACTTTCTATCTATATTACATAGATTGCATTATGTTATACTGCTGGACAGCTAGTTTGATTAGGTTTAAATGTCTTTATGTAATTGGGTTTTAAGAGTCCAAGTTCGATTCGGTTTAGGAGTCATGTCTTGTCCGTTAAATAATGTCTTGAGGGACACTATAATGTCGCCTAATTTACTGTATGTGAGGGTTTCAGATGAAATAATAAAAGAGTGTTTGTGTTGAGTGAATTTCTATATTCTACAACTGGTAGCGGAGCCTGTGAGGATCCAGTAAAACGGTGCGCAAGATTCGTGGAGAAAGAATTGTGTTCGTGAGTAAAGTGTTCGTGGAGAAAAGTAAAGTGTTTGACAAAAAAAAAATGGTTGCACGGGTGGAATCGAAAAAAAGTGTTGAAAAAAAAAACGTAGTGTTCGTGAGAAAAAATTTCGCGGTGGATCGTGAAGAAAAGGAAAAGAGAGAAGGTCGGTTGTGTTCATCGATAAATAGGATCGTTGACAAGTGTCATGGTTTTGTTTCATCAAATACATATGTCCATGGAGGGCCTAGCTGTGGCTGATTTGATGACTGCCCAGGGAAGCTGGGATGATGTCTTTTTACAAACCATCCTACCCTCGCATATTATTGCCCGCCTACAGTTAATACCTCCACCACAGGTGCGGGTTTGGATGATCAAGTTTTTTGGGATGACACTGCATTGGGGGAGTATATGGTTAAATCTGCATACAACAAATTGGTCCCTGCTAATCCCGACCCTACTCACCGAACTCTTTGGAAAGCTATTTGGAAATGGAAGGGTCTCCCTCGAGCTCGAACTTTTTTATGGCAAGTTGCACAGAATGGGATATTCACTAATGAGCTCAGGGTTCGGAGACACATTGCTGTCGATTCGGGATGTCCGCGGTGTCCCCATGGGAATGAGAGCTATCTATATGCCTTGCGTGACTGCCCGGGTTTTAAACTTCTCTGGCAACAGCTTTTACAGCCGCTTTCATGGCCTGATTTCTTTGCCTATGACCTTGCTTCCTGGTTAACTAGTGGTTTACGTTCGGAGTTTAGATGGATTTCTCCTTTTCCTGCTGATATCATATTTGGCATGACTGTTTGGTTGATTTGGAAATGGAGGAACGAGTTTATCTTTGATGAGGAACCTCGCCCTCCAGACTTAGTTCTTGCTGGTATTCACAGGTACGTAAAAGAAGTCATCGTTGAGTGCAACCTACTCTCCCAAGATGAGGACCTGCAGCATTCGGTGTGCTGGTCCTCTCCCCAACTTGGTTTCTTGAAGGTCAACATTGATGCCGCAGTGGCACTTGGCAGTAATGCTACTGCTACAGGCGGGGTTATTCGTAAACATACCGGTGAATGGGTTTTGGGTTTTCAAAATCGGATCCCGGCAACTCCGGTTCTTTGGGCCGAGTTCCAAGCGATGCTGGATGGCTTGTTAACAGCTCGACACTCTGGGTGTCAAATGGTGATTGTGGAATCGGATAACTTGGAGGTAGTACAGGTTCTCTCCGAGCAGCGCACTAGCCGACTTTCGTCTCACCCTCTAATCTGCCAGATACATTGTATATGCCAACAGTTTTCTTTGGTGAATTTCCAGCATTGCTTACGGGAATGTAATCAGGTTGCTGATATTTTGGCAAAATCTGCCCTGTCCCTCAATGGAGGTCTTATGTTTTTTACGGCTCCGCCGTGCAGCATATCACGGTGCCTTACAGCTGATTCTAGTTCTCCTGGTTTGCATGTAGTATAAGGCATACTTTGACACTCTTTGTAACCAAAAAAAAAACATATGTCCATTGGGGAAGCAACTTTGGCATTAGAAAAGAGAGGTACCACGTGAGTTATTTTCTACATCTTTTGTTGCGAAGTAAAAAAAAAAAAGTTCTGTTTTGTTTTCCGTTCCGTGGGCTTGATATTTTTTTTGGAAGAAATTTTAATTTCATTACAAGAGTTGGCAGAAGGGATATATTGTGCCATCTAATCTAATTTTGGATAAAAGAAATATTTAGTTGCCTTGAATTATTTTCTTGTGGAGATATTTTGATATGGGTACACAGTATGAGGAGTGTCTTGTTTTCAAATTTAATGGCCAAGATTATTTTGAGATATGGTGGAGGCAGATGAAGACTTTCTTCAAACACATCAAAGAATGGGATATTGTTCAAGAAGAGATTCAAAGTGACACACAAGAAGAGGTAGAGAAGAATGATGAAGCACTGCACTACCTCAAACAACATGTAGAGATTCATGTTTCTAAAAAATTCCGATATGCTAAAACTGCGAAAGAGTATTGGGATACTTTGCTGAAAACTTATGGTGGCTCAGAGGATGTGAAAAATGTTGGTTTGCAAGAGTTGAGAAAAGAGTTTGAGTTTCTCCACATGGGAGAGAATGAAACAATTGATGGTTATTTCTGTCAGATATATAAATTAGTCAATGGTTTGAGAGCCAATGGTGAGAAGATGTCAGATTTTTAAATTCTCAAGAAAATTCTCCGAAGCCTACCATCTAGTTTTGATTGCAAGGTGAAAGCTATTGAAGAATTCCAAGATCTCAAAGCTTTGACAATTGATGTATTAAAAGCTAAACTGATTGTACATAAGAAGCGCCTCAATTTCAGGAAGGGGAGGACAAGTGAACAGCAATAGTATGACCGTCATGTGGATGGTAAGATCGTGGAGAGTAGAAGTTCTAACAATTCAGAGACAGTATTATTGGCTAGTTACAGAATGGAAGACAGATTTGATGATGAAGTTAGAAGGCTTGGAAGAATTGAAGTGGATAATTTGTCACTGCCAAATTACAATCAAGATTCCAAGTTTCGTGGTGAGTGTTACAGGTTGTCAAAAATCAAGGTGGAAGAATTATTTTTCGAGGAGGAGAAGGAAGAGTCAGTGGTTCAAGAAAATAATTTTTCTTGCCAGGGAGACAATGAAGGTGAACAGGTAACTGAACAAGTGGAAGAGAAAATTTTTGCAAATGATTTTTTGTTTAAAGGAGACAAATTGACAAAGGTTGAACATGTAAAGGAGGAGAAGACAGAAAAAAAGGCTGAAGGGAAGGAAGTTGAAAAATTTGATTTTATCTATGGTGAGAAAATTGATTTTATTGGTGTTGATCAATTTTTCTCAACCAAGGGTGTGAACAATATTTTTGGAAGCAACAAAGAACAGGAGACAATACAAGATTTCTTTGGCAAGCAAGATGCGGCATGGAACAAGCATTTGAAGCAAAGCATGCAATTTGGCAAGGACGTGAAGCTAAAGGTTTGGTTCGATGCAAGGAAGATTGTTACTATTCGAAGCAATGTTCAAGTTAGTCACTGCAACAATAATGGCGCTGAAGGCACTTGCAATTGATGACATTGGGTAAAGTCATGTTTGTATTGCAAGTTTAGCTTAAGGGAGACATTATTGGATATTAAACTAAGCTAGTTTGATTGGGTTTAGATGTCTTTATGTAATTGGGTTTTGTGAGTCCAAGTCTGGTTCGGTTTAGGAGTCATGTCTTGTCCGTTAAGTCAGAGTCTCTATAAATAGGTGCATTAGGGTTTTATTATTATGTGTAGCGAATCAAGAGTTGTGAGTGTGGCTACCGTAAGAGGTACTGTGATGTCGCATAGTTTATTGTGTGTGAGGGTTTCAAATTAAATAATAAAAGAGTGTTTGTGTTGAGTGTATTTCTATATTCTACATATACTAATTATGGTCTTTATATTTACCACTAGGACCAACCCCAATTAGTATAAGGAGTCGAAAATTTTAGCTTGGAGATGCCAATATTGGTATATTGAAAGAGACATCCAATAGGGTCGCGTTGGTATCAAAGCCCTTGGGTCACCAAGGCCACCCGGATACCGGCTTCTTAATTTTGGTTAAGTGGGGAATAAGGGTATGTATAGGTAGATTAAGAGTGAGCATGGGACTCCTTAGATAAAAAACGGGACATTCAAATTCATTTTGTCAAAAACCTTAACCTGATATAATAATTGTAATTTCTCTCAAATTCTTTCTAGCTATACAAATGGTAATTTTCATCATCCAAGGTGGGAGGTATTATTTATCCGCCCAATAGACTTAATCGACACTATTTGAACAAATTAACCATACTTAACTGAATCGAGTCCACAAAACTGCACCATACAAAATCCAGTACCTTTTGATTGAGATAGGTATATAATACCCACGGAAGATGGAGGTTTACACAAGAAAGAGAAGCTTTGGCCCTCTTGTCTCCAGTGAGTGAGATTATTTTCAAGTTCTTTTATTTCTTTTCCGTGGTCAAGGTGAAGTGACTGGTTACAGCTCTACATTGACATTGATGAGTAACACTCAATCTAATCACCACCCCCTATTTCCTATTCCCCCATATGTGAAGAACATGATTGCACCAGAAAAAATTCAGGAAAAGAGTCCCCTTCTGCCATGACAAACCATGCTCCTATGTCACTGTAATGTTGTAGCTCATGCATGGCATGACAATTGTTGCTGAGTCAGGAGGAGGTTAGGATTGTGATTGATGAGATTTTTCATTTTTTAGTGCACAATTGGAGAAGACATCAGTCAGGTTTCACACCAAAATTGGAAGTGGGCTTTTCCAGAGCGTAAAGCCTATGTCTTATACATATTTATGTTCTTCAAGTGGATTAACTTTGACAGACACTTTGGGTCAGCCCAGTTGAAGAGCTTATATTTTGGGTCTCTAAATTCATCTCATCTGGATATTGGTCCCTCGTCCACTGGCTTATCCAAAGCAGGTGATGATTGTATGTTTTGGTCAATTTCATACACGAATTTGTCATTAGGTCAATTTAATGTATGAATTTTCATAAATGGGTCAATTTAATGTATGAATTTTCACAATTGGGTAAATTTGGGTCAATTTAGTTGGTAAAAATTGGTCAAAATTGAAGAGGATAACAATTCCTCAAGTCCTAAACTTTTAATTTTTTTACAGCTAAATCCAGTATCTTTTGAAAAACCCCACTTGATTCATAATTCTTTATTAGTTATAGAAAACAAGTCTTAAATCTAATTTCCATCCAGTCCGTCCGTAAATTCCAACCATTTAAAAGTGGGTTAGATTTAAAACAAAAACACTCCCTAAATAAAAAATAAAAATAGAAATATCATAAATTTATAAAATAAATACTAAACCTAAAAAATTTTAAATCTCTAAAATCTCTAAACATAAATCATAAAATCTTGAAATCTTAAACTCTAAAATTCTAAATCTTAAAATTTTAAACCATAAATCCTAAAAACCTATAATCTAAAACTATAAAGCCTAAAACCTTAAATTCTAAACCTAAAATCCTAAATCCAGAACTCTAAAAACTAAAAAATCTAAACCTTAAAACTCTAAACATTAAAACCATAAAATATTAAACCTTAAATCTTAAAAACCTCAAACCTCAAATCTTAGGTCTTAAATCCCTACACCCCAAACCTTAAATTCTAAACCCTAATTCTTAAACTATAAACCCTAAAACCCAAACTCTAAAGCCTTAAATTCTAAACCTAAAACACTAAATTCTAAATCCTAAATTTTAAACTCTAAAAACTAAAAAACTTAAACCTTAAAACTCTAAACATTAAAACCATAAAATATTAAACCTTAAATCTCAAAAACCCCAAAACCCCAGACCTTAGGTCCTAATCCCTACACCCTAAACTTTAAAACTTTAAACTCTAAAACTAAATCTTAGACCCTAAAACCCTAAATCTTAAAATTTTCAACCTTTAACCCTGAATTCAAAATCTTAAAATCCTAAAACCTTAGAACTTAAAAGCTTAAACCTTAAAACTCTAAACTAAAATCCTAAACCTTTAAATCTTAAAATCCTGGAACCTAAATACCTAAACCCTATAATTCTAAACCTTAAATTATAAAGCCTCAAATACATGATTCCTAAAGCTAAATTTAGAATTTCAATTTTCATGGCTATAGGGTTTGGAAATTAGAGTCGTAGGATTCAAGATTTTAGGATTTTAGGGCAAACGACTTAGGTTTTAGGTTTTAGGATTTGGAAATTTTAATTTTTTAGGATTTAGAGTTTAGTATTTTAAGGTTTTAATAATTCAAAATTTTGGTTTTAGGGTTTTTAGTTTTTAGAATTTATGATTTTAGGGTTAAAGTTTTTTTATATTTTTAGATTTATTATTTCTTTACAAAAAATAAAAGTTTATGATATTATAATCTAATTTTTTTATTTAGGGACTTTTAAAAATCTAAAATTTAGGGGACCAAAATTTAACTTATCCCCTTACAAAAGTTAGATTTGACGGAAGTGTTAATCCTTGCATTTTTCTATGGGCTTAATTATTGTTTCTGCTTATGTCAAAAATTTGTTAAGCATTTTCAGACAAGTCATACATAATGTCGTTGGGTCATTGCTTGCTTTCATCTCATCTTTTGATTTAATGTTGACAAGTTATATAAGATTTGAACTTTATTTTTAGCCCAACTTATATATGTGTCCAAGTCCAATTTAGTTATGCTTAGCATCTTTATTCTTGATGGATGTGATGGACTTTGGGTTGTTAAATTGTTTCAAAAGCCCATAAGTATTGATGGTATTATAAAGCCCAAGTTTGTATCTCCTATCTATGATTAAAACTCACTATTTGGTTTAAATATTTGAGCTCCTTTAAGAAGTCATGTATTGGCTTTAGTGGAGCCATTTATGACCGTTGCACAATGGGTCTTTTAAGGCCACACACACAAGTTGACAAAAGGAAAAGAGGGAAAGTTTTACTTTGTTACTATTTATCTTCTTCTCCACAACACCATTGTCCTTTCCTTGTACAAAAATCCAAACTAGAAATCAAGACAAAGAATGAGCCTCTAAATAGCTGTTAATTATTTGCAAGATGGAGCACAAAAAGGATGGATTTGTGGTTGGATTCTTCCATTAAGAAAAGATTAAGGTGTTGTCCTTCAAGTTAGGGGTTTTCTCCTCCACCAATCAAAGAGCTTCAAAATCCTACAAAGGAGGGATTTATGAACGTTTTTCTGTCCTATTATAACACGGAGACAAGTCAAGAAGTGGATGGGGTGCTGACTGAAATTGCAACGGCTAGTTGTTTGGAAGAAGTCCAAACCTTCCAGTGCAAATTCGTATAGAAGTCTCCTACACAAATCTGAAAAAGGCAAGTCTATCTTAAGGGTCTTTTACTATTAAGCACCCACTTGCATCTGGGGCTTATAAATAGACTTCTTACCTTAATTTAGAAGTCAGAGCAAGAGATTATAAGTGTGAGGAAACCTTGTTATTGAGCTTGCTTTGTGCACACAATCTTTGAGAGATCATTGAGCTTAGATTATTGAATACTTATATTTTGAGGGGATTTAGTTCTGCTTTCATCATTACGCTTAAAACATTTGTGATATCTTTGAGCTTATCTTGTAAACAAAGGGTGTCACTATTTGTGTGATTGGAAAATCCTTTCTTGAGTAAGATTGGGTAGATTTTACTTAAAGGGTTGTATAGGTTTGAAGCTTGAGCCTTGGAAAAAGCTTTGGGTATAGGTTAGAGAGTGAGCCTTGAAAAAACTCTTGTATAGATTTGGATTAAGCCTTGTAAAAGCCTAGGTTAGAGAGTGAGCCTTGGGAAAAGTCTTGTAAAGGTTTGAGCTTGATCCTTTGAAAAATCTTAGTTGTAAAAGGTTGGGTTTCACCTTGGAAGAAACCATATAGTGGATTTGGTAAATCTCAAAGGGGAGCCTTGAGTAGTGGATGTACCCAAAGGATTTACGGGGAACCATTCTAAATTGGTGTGTTTGTTGTTGTGTGTGTTTGCTCTCGTCTCTTTCTTTCAACCTCTCTTTTATTCTTAGAAAACCCAGAATTTGTGTAGCACTCTTCTACACGAATTTTCTTGAAAGTTGTTTTAGAGGCTAATTTAACTCCCCCTTCTTATCCTTTAGGACCTACTGGAAGGAGATGACAAAAATTAGGTTTAGAACTTATTTACTATAACTAATAGAGGAATAACACTCAAATAAGGATTTTTAAAGATACAGGACTTAGTTTCAAAAAGCCTAAAGGTTTTAGGACTTGAGAGAAATGATTCCTTTCAATTTAACCATTATGACTAAATTAACCCAAATTTAAAAATTGATGTATTAAATTGACCTAGTTTTGAAAATTAATACATTAAATTGACCCAATTATAAATTGATGTATGAAATTAACCAAAACATGCAAAAATTGGTGTATAAAATTAGATATTATGCCAATCAGAATATGTGCAACAAACCTGTAAGTAGATATCTAATTAAATAACCAACACTAGATGTAGTGTAATAGCATCTCCCTTGGATTGTGTTTCAAAGAGTCATATTTATGATTATGAAGAGATAGGATTGAGTGTTGAGGTTGTGGGTATTTCTAAAATTCCTATGTACCAAAAAAAAAGAAAAAAAATCTAACTAAATATAATGCTCCCTCCATCCTAGATCTGATCAAGCTACTACTGTTTTATTTAGAATTTGTGTGTGTTATATTATAGTGTAGGGGCGGTATCCGCGCTCCCCTCCATTTTTTAGTTTATAATGACAAAATTATCCTTATTAAAAATTATCCTCTCACCTATCCTACCACTTATCCTTTCACAGTCTCACTTATCTGTTTATGCTCAAGGTTTGTTTTGTGAATCGGATGATGATTAAGAAATCACTTAAAGTTAATTAATTGAGTTTATTATCATAATGCATGCACTAATGGGGCACATTGATCATACTATTATAATATGCCATTAAGTACAATTAACTATTATAAAAATTATCCCATTATATTATATGTTAGACAAGTTAACTAGGTTTTGACTATGACAAACCTATGTGTAGCATGTGTTGTGCCTAACCATGTATTGCAGTTCACAAGAGGAGCCTCCAACCTGTGATCAAACATCCCAATCAGCCTTGGAAGATGAGTGAGTGGGATTGGTTTTAGAGCATGAGATGTCGCTTTCAAAGTGCAAACTCCCATGCCACTCATGTTTGTTTAATCCCTAATGGCATTGGTTAACAAACCTAGTACCTATCATTTTTGGGGATTGATTCTGTGATAAAACCAACCTTAAACAAATCAAAAGGCAGCTGAATTCAAACTTCCTAGGACCAATCTAGGTATGCTAAACAATGTCATCAATGGTAAAAAGGCTGCAGTCTGATGGGTCTCGGGCCAAAGCGTGAAAGGGACAATAAGAAAGAAGAACGTTGACACTTTGGCACCTCTGACAACAAAACGGGCTGGAATGAAAGGAACAACTAACTGATCAATTTGAATTGAAATTATCCCTCCTGCCTCTATATAAAGAGTAGCTGACTCAAGGAGATCTTTAGAGCTACTAAAATAGGGATTCTGTATTCAAGCAAAGACAGCGCACTTGCAGTTCTCAAGTTAAGCAAAAAGAGAGAGACAAACACTTTTCTTAGTTCATTCATTGTGAGACAATATTTGAAGGAAAAAGTTGTTGTACTTAGTAATAGCTTCTGTATCAAAGGGTTTTGTGTAAGGCAAAGCTAGGGAAAGCTTTGTGGAGAGTGTGTGAGGTTTGAGTTGAGCCTAAGGGAAAAACTTGTATTATAGGTTAGTGGTTGAACCCGTGAAAAACCATAATAAGAGTGAGTTAGAAATCTCAAGTGGGGATCCTTGAGTAGTAGAGGTAGTCCTGTGTGGAGAACCACTATAAATTCTGTGTCGTATTTTCTCTAACGCTTTTCTCTTAGCATTTTAATTAGTGTGTTCATTAGTAGTCATAAACACAATTTCAGAGAGAAAAATAGTTTGGCATCTGTGACGCCAAATTAGGTTTTAATCAGCAAGGCTAATTCACCCCTTCTTACCCACTTTTGGGCCAACAATTGGTAGCGGAGCAAGGAATCTCATTTTGTGGATTAAATTCCAGGAGAAAAGTTCATGGCATTGGAGGACAAACAACATCAACAATGCACCCTTCTTCAATGGTCTCAACTTTGATCATTGGAAATTTCGCATGAAGACTTTTCTGGAAGGAAAGGATTTAGAGATGTGGAAAGTTGTAAACTCATCCTACTCACGTCCAACCAAGGAAATGAAGGCCTAGAGTGAAGCTGAAATGAAGAAAGCCAAACTAGATGCCCAAGCAAAGAATTCACTCCTATGTGGCATTAGTGAAGCCAAATTTGAAAGAGTTAGATCATGTGAAACAACACATGAAATTTGGGGCACTCTATGCATTGCACATGAAGGAATAAACCAAGTTAAAGAATCAAAGATGAATCAGATGATGAGGGAATTTGAGCTGTTCCAGATGTTGCCTGAGGAAACAATACAAGAACTTGACACAAGATTCACCATCTTGTGCAACAACTTGGCTTGTCTTGGCAAGACCATCACGAACAAAGAAAAGGTAACAAAAATTCTCCGATCTCTTCCCTCTGAATGGGAACCAAAAGTTACTGCCATTGAAGAAGCCAAAGACATGAACACTCTCACCTACAAATGATCTAATGGGAAGCCTCATAGTTCATGGGTCAAAATTTGAAGAAAAACCAAAGAAAAAGAAAGATATAGCTCTCAAGTCTTCACATGAGAGTGATTCGGAAAGTGACCCTGATTTTGCTTTGATTACAAGAAGATTTGTCAAGTTTTTGAGAAAGAAAAATCAGAAGGGATGAAACTTTAGAGGAGTGAAAATTGATGAATCAAAGAAAGAGCAACTTTTGTGCTTTGGTTGTAATCAACCCGAGTACATCAAGGCTGAATGTCCAAATGTAAGGAAATCCAAATTTGTCAACTTCAAGAACAAAGGAAAGAGAGCAATGGCAGCTTGGGATGACCTGGATTCAGATGATGAATCGGATGAAGAGGAATTGGCAAATCTTTGTCTTTTGGCACAAGAAGAAAAAGAGGTAAACTACTCTAGCTCATCTAAGTTTTCCTTTGATGAACTGCATGATGCATATGATGAGTTATATGAGAGCTTTAAAGCCATGGCTAAGAGAAACAAAACATTGAAAAGAAAGGTAGAACTATTAGAATCTGAAAAGAAAGAATGCATAATAAAAAATGAAGAAATTGCTAAAAATATGACTTTGTGCAATAATGGCTTTGAAGACGCCAAAGTGGATAAAGAAACTCTTGCTAAGTCACGTAAGGATCTTGAGCAACAAATATTGCATGTAAAGAAGATAATACAAAACTTACACATGAAAATTTAAACCTGAAAAGGACTGTGGAATCTCTGAAAAGTATGCTAGAAAAGTTTGATCATGGTAGTAAAGGTTTAGATATGATAGTAAGTCAGCAAAGGCATACTTTACAAAAAATTGGTCTAGGGGCTACACATCATGTGTTTAGGCAGCATGTGAGTCCAACACCATTTTCAAAAATATGGAGAACTAAAAAGAATCATGAAGCTAAGTTCATTAAACCTGCATCTAGTCATAATGTCACATGTCATTATTGAAAAAGACATGGACACAAAATAAAAATTATATGTTTAGATAGAAGAATTGTCCTATAAAATTCATATGGGTACCCAAAGGTACCAAAACTAACTTGCAAGGACCCAAGCAAGTCTGGGTACCTGAAACTTGACATTGTAACAGGTCAATTGGGATGAGTGGGTACTTGATAGTGGGTGCTCAAGACGTATGACGGGTGATATGTCCAAGTTCTCATCCTTGAATCCGAGAAGTAAAGGTTCTGTCACCTTCGGTGACAAATCTAAAGGAAAGGTATTGGGTATTGGTAATATTGGTAAGGATTCAACTATTGAGCATGTGTTGTTGGTTGAAAATCTAAAATTCAATTTACTTAGCATTAATTAGTTGTGTGACCGTGGATGCAAAGTAATTTTTGAATCTAACAAGTGCTTAGTAACTAACAAATGATGATAACCAAACTTTGCTTGTCGGTAAAAGGCAAGGAAACTTGTATTCCATTAATATGTTTGATGTTACTAATCTGGAAAACAAGTGCCTAAATGTTAGTATAGAAACAGTTGAACTTTAGCATAGAAGATTGGGGCATGCACATCATGAGCTTATTGCAAATCTTCAAAACAAGGAACTTGTGAGGGGACTACCTATGTTGAAGTTTGAAAAAGAGAAGGTATGTCACTCATGCCAAATTGGTAAGCAATTCAAAAGCTCATTCAAGCCCAAAAAGTGCATCTCCACTTTCAAGCCACTTGAGCTACTACACCTTGATCTCTTTGGACCTATTAAAGTGGTAAGTCTTGGAGGTAAGTGTTACACTTTTGTTATTGTTGATGACTACTCTCGTTTCACATGGGTCATCTTCCTCTCACAAAAGGACCATGCACTTTATGAATTTGCTTCCTTGATAAAAAAAACTTCAAAATAAAAAAGGTTATAAATTAGCCGAGATTAGGAGTGACCATGGTGGTGAATTTGATAACCTTGTCTTTATTCATTTTTGTGATGAACATGGCATTGAGCATACATTCGCGGCTCCTAGAACTCCCCAATAAAATGGGGTAGTAGAAAGGAAGAACCGAACTCTACAAGAAATGGCTAGGACAATGTTAAATGAACAATCTTTGCCAACTTATTTTTGGGCTGAAGCAGTAAACACTGCTTGCTATATTCTAAATCATGTAACAATTAGATCACAATTAGAAAAAAACTCTATATAAGCTTTGGCATGATAGAAAACCAAACATTAGCTACTTTAAGATTTTTGGGTCAGAGTGCTTTATATTAAATATCAAGGACTCTTTAGGAAAGTTTGATGCTAAATCTGATGATGGTGTGTTTCTTGGATACTCAACTAGGAGTAAAGCATATAGGGTCTACAAAAAAAAACTCTTATAGTTGAGGAATCAATACATGTTGTATTTGATGAATTTGTGCAAACTAACAATGGTGTTGATGGTGAGAATGTGCTTAGTCTGGATAAACAACCAGGAGATATCCTTGTTAATATCCCTGAAAAATCTACTGAGATTGAAAGGGAGGAAGAAGTGCTAATTGCAAATGCAATTCAAAATGAAGTCCTGTCACAGTCTACACCTTCTGCTGTTCATGATGATTCGGCAATGAAAGTGCCAAAAGGACTTCTAACCAGCGATAATATTGGAAATCCATCTAAGGGGGTAACTACAAGAGCCTCCCTACATAATCTGAATTCTCACCAGGCTTTTCTGTCATTGAGCCCAAAAAACATAAATGATGCCATTAATGATGAAAATTGGGTGATGGCAATGCAAGAAGAGCTCAACCAATTTGAGAAAAGTAATTTTTGGAGATTAGTTCCTAGACCTACCAATCATCCAATAATTGGAACTAAATGGGTATTGAGAAACAAATTGGATGAGGCTGGAAATGTAATAAGGAACAAAGCTAGGCTTGTGGCACAAGGCTACAACCAAGAAGAAGGAATTGACTTTGATGAGATCTTTGCTCCCATAGCTCGCCTAGAATCCATTCGGATGCTACTTGCATATGCATCCTATAAGCCCTTCAAACTCTACCAAATGGATGTGAAAAGTGCCTTTCTGAATGGTGTAATCATGGAAGAGGTGTATGTGGAGCAATCTCCCGGATTTGAGGATTATGAGCATCCAAATCATGTCTATAAGTTTAAAAAGGCTCTATATGGACTCAAACAAGCTCCAAGGGCATGGTATGACATGTTAAGTACATTTTTCTCTCTCAAAACTTTGTTAGAGGTAAAGTTGATTCCACACTCTTTATGAAATACCAAAAGAATGACTTAATTATTGTGCAAATTTATGTTGATGATTTATTATTTGGTGCTCCTAATGATGCTCTACGTTAAGATTTTGAAAAACTAATGAATAGTGAATTCGAGATGAGCATGATGGGGGAACTGAACTTCTCTCTTGGATTCCAAATCAAACAATATGATGATGGCATCTTCATTGGTCAAACCAAATATACAAAGGAGCTACTCAAACGGTGTGGCATGTGAGACGCCAAAGTGAGCCCAGCTACTATGAGCACAACAACAAAGCTTGATAAAGATGAATCCGGTAAAGATCTAGACATTAAGAAATATAGAGGCATGATTGGAAATCTCCTCTATCTTACTGCATCTAGACATGACATTATGTTTAGTGTGTGATTGTGTGCTCGTTTTCAAGCATGTCCTAAAGAATCTCATTTGAGGGCTATATATTAAAAGAATTTTTAAGTACCTAAATGGAACACCCTCTCTAGGTCTTTGGTATTCCAAGATTGAGTCTTTTAGTTTAATTGGATACTCTGATGCTGAATTTGCTGGATGCATGCTTGATAGGAAAAGTACTAATGTGACATGCCAATTTTTAGGAAATTCACTAGTTTCTTGGTCTAGTAAGAAACAAAATTCAGTGGCTACATCAACAACTGAAGCTGAGTATGTAGCTGCAGGCAAGGCTGTTAAAAACAAGTTTTTACATAAACTTAAAATGGTCCAATAAAAAACGCAACGTAGAATCGTAAGAGTCCACAAAATTTAATTATTAATATTAATTAAATTTGTAAATGAATCAATTGATAAAATTCATCCCACAAATATTAACTCGTGAAAATTCAACCTAAATATAGAGAATTTATGATTTGTCAGATAGCTTTTTTTATAAATTTTAGGGCCATATTTTTATATTAGTAATAAAAATCTAAAATTGGTGAAGTTAATACTCAAATTCTTGTGCATTATTAATTCTTTTGCCTATCTTTGGTAATTTCCCATACACCGTATTATTAGTATTTAATAATTACAGGGTAGATGAAAGAGTTGATGCTTTATTGCCTTAATTGACCACGACAGGGATTGGAATGCCACACCCTCATCTCCTCCTTCACACTTTCCTACCAGTTTAGGCTACCACCACTATTCTCCTTTCTCCATTTTAAAAAATGAAAAGCCATTTTCCTCTCTCCTCTTCCTCGTCTACTCCAAAAAAAAAGTCAAGTCTTTGAGACCCATCCACTTTATCTCTCTTACCTTTGCCTTTGCCTTTGCCTGGCAGGATTTTTAGAAAGACTTTTTTTTTTTGGTTTTCCACTGGTATCCCGGGCCAGTCCACTTTTAAGGACATCAAAGGCACCAGACTAAATCCAGTTCGACTCGGGTGGCGCACTTAGGTAATAGTGGGTGAGTCTCCCAAATAAAGTTTCCTGCGTACACGAGGACTCGAACCCAAGACCTCGCTTAAGCGGAACAAGTCGCTTACCACTTGAGCCAACCTTAATTGGTAAAGACTTTTCTTTCTTCTTACCCAACAAAGAGACTCTTCTTCCTTATAAAGCATTAGAAAATTATCCAAAAGTCTTGCCTGTGAGCCGAAGAAACAATCAATAAATGGAAGAGGAGGACGGGACGACGGTGATTCGTGGCGGTGAGGTGAGTGGTATGGTGGTATAGTGAGAAAGAGGATTAGAGAGTTTTCAGGTGGTTCTTTACCATGAGACCACACAAACCGCCTTCCAAACCCGAATCCAATTTCTGTTTTTTTTTTTTGTTTTTTACTCACTGAGTCGGTCAAACTACGCGAGTTTAACGAGTTTGCGAGTCAACTTGCGAGTTTGACCGAATTTCGAGTTTGCAAACGAGTCAACTCGAAATGCTATCCTAATATCGCAAAATCGTGCGATTTCAGGAGTTAAATCGCGATTTTAACAACCTTGGTTGTATGATGTTATTGTGCACAACTTCTTTGGATGAAACAAACACTACTTGACTATGGTTTGAAGTTTGATGCTATACCAATTTTATGTGATAGTTCTAGTGCCATAAACTTGACTAAGAACCCTATTCAACATTCAAGAACTAAACACATAGAAATTAGGCACCACTTTATTAGAGATCATGTGCTTAAGAAAGATATAACACTTGATTTTGTCACAACTGAGAGGCAGCTTGCAGATATATTCACAAAACCCTTGAAGGAAGAACAATTGCAAAAATTCTATTGGAGCTAGGTATGTGTAATGCTCCTTAAAATTCTAGGACATCCAGGTATGTTTTGTGATTATTTTAAGCATATAACATGCCTCCAAAAAACACACATATCATTTAGAAGATCTGAGCTATGATGAGCCTTAAAAGGATGGGCTAGAAGTCTACACAAAGTGGGTTAATGGTCAGAAAAGGAATCTGGACGATTTGGCATTTCCGAGACCATTATGTCGATGGCTGTGAGAAAAAGATTAAAATAATAGTCACGGGTCTGACATATGTGCAAGTGGATGGAAAGTAGCTACAGTGTTGCCTTGGATAGTGAGCTAAATTGCCAGGGAGATAACTGTTACCTGTCAGTCTATAAGGTTGAGTGTTATGGTTGTCATAAAACTCTTTATTAACCGTTAGACACACATAGAAACCCAACTCCACTACTTAAATTCCTTCCTTATCATACCTTTACCCCAAACCGAGATTTTAGTCATTATCTCCACAATCAATTTCCTAGAAATCTTCGGTTACTAGATATGGGAAGAACAAAGGATTCCTCCAAACCTTCCAACACTAAAAATCCTATACCTCCTACCCCAAAGAATTCCTCTACTTGGGCTACAAGAAATTCAAAACCTCCTCCATCAACTCCTTCTACTAGACCTCCAAATACTCTACCAAAACCTCCTAAGAAGCGAAAACACTCCTCTCCCAAGAAGTCTTCCACTCCATCAAACCTACCTGCACCCATCACTCACCAAGAGGGTGCAAAAACTCTTGCAAATATCACAACCTCCACTAATGAGTTCTTATCCCAGATTCAAATTCCTCCACACCTCGCAGTTCCCATTGAGCAGACAAAATTCCGTGCTCTGAAGAGGAAAACTATGATAGATCACTTAGTGAAGGAACTTGATCTTGAGAAACAGGCCAAGGTACTTGAGCTTGTTCAAAAGCAACCCTCACTGATTGACCTTCCTCCTGTTGACATTCCTTCAACCACTCAAAATATTTTTGAGGTTTCTCCTGATCCTACCCCTGAAAATCGACCCTAGAACCCTAGGAATTCCTTTGAAAAGACCATCTCAGATGATTATACCAGTTTAGCTCAAAAATACCCTACCAAAAGAGCCAAGACCACCTCAGCTCCACAAAAGAAAGCACCTTCCAGACCTAAAAAGCTTATGGCATCGCAAAACGAAATCTTCGCAGCAACACTCAAGAACAACGCCTGAGAGGTCCAATGTCTAGGAAAGGTAAAGAGAAGATTGTATATGAGGTTGCTGGGTTTGATGCTAAGGAAGAAGAAGATGAGGAAATTCCAGATGTGACACTTGAGGGAGTCACTAGAGACACACCTCCTATTGCTCAAATTGAAGAGGATGGTTCTGAAAGTGAAGAATGTTTTGAGCCTACTGTTAAGTATGTTAGCAAGTCTGGGAAATTGTCTAGGTCCAAAAAGAAGGCCAAGGAAATCGCAGAAGAAGCAAAGGACCCCACTAGAATTGTGGGTCACAAATTCAAATTCTTGAAATCTGTCTCAGTGCACTTTGATGATCTAACCGGGTCTGGGGTTGAAGAGATTTTGGAGCGTGCTCAACTCACCACACTGGCCACACTTCAGGTACTTCCTATGAATCTCTTGTCCAAGATTTTCATTCCAATATGATACTGAAGCATGATGAGAATGGAAATACCATTGGCCTGCAAAGCACGATTAGTGGCATTTCTGTTTTTGTTGATGCCAAATTGATTAGGAAGCTGTTGAACTTGAGAGAGGGGTATGCTAGATACTACAACACCGGTTCTGGAAATCCGGTTAATGTGCCCAACACCCCTAGTGTATCTTAGCAGAGAAAAATTCTCTTTGGGCAGTCTACTAAGAAGGGTGTGTAAGTAACCGGGCATGCAATCTAGATAATCAAAATGTAGCGAAAAGACCCGGTACTCATGAAGGATCCAAGTGAAGCTAACTAAACCGAATAACAATTTTTCGTACCTTGCTTGGTAAAGGTCTTTCACCCAACTGTAGTGTAGAATCAGCAAGAACCCGACAAAAAATCCGGCTCCTCTACGGTATCCACACGAACCGTCGATGTCCAGCTAGCAATCGTCTCACGATCACCAACCCGAGCACTCCCGAACCGCAGTGCTAGCTGCAGAATTTCCGAGAGCCAGAAACTAGAGAGTGTTTGATGTGTTTTTCTTAAGTGTGAAGAGTGTGTTAAGCCTTGCTTAGTCTGGAATCTGATCAAACCTTTACCCTATTTATACACACTTGAAATGCATAGTTTATTAAGTTATTGGCCAATATAATCATGTCTTATCCTTCATGATTATGTTTCCACTATGACTTAATGCTCCACTAAGCATTAATTATATATATCATCATATATAGGATTACACATCATATGACACTAATTCTGGTTCAATAATTCTGATAATTAGTGAACCAAATCAGCCCAAAATAACCCGGTCCAACCATGGTTCAACCATGGTCTAACCACTAGCTCAATACCCTGGTCTAACCAACTGGTCGAACCACGGTCCAACCGTGGTTCAACCACCAGCTCGAATCAATAGTTCTTAGTGTGTGACCCTTTAGGCACTTGTAACGTTTGGCAATAATTGTAAACTCGTTTACAATTATAATCAATGAGCGGCGTCTAGCAACACATCATTGCTACCCAAACGACAAGATCAGTACTGATTTATTATGCCTCGGAACATGTTATCGTCTTTTCATCCCATTATCAAGATCAAACACGAGACATGGAATATGTCAATCTTGCATATGATTGATCCAACGTTTCTTGATCCCCGAGTTAACTGTGTAAACTGGATACTAATGATATCACCATATCACACAATTCGAGCATGGCCATGCATTTACAGTTCAACTCTATCAAGAAGCCCTACTGATAATATACCCGTTATATGGGTTGGACGAATTCCATCTTGATCATACAAAACCCACTACACATTATATCATATTACCCAATGATTACACTAAGGTCTACTCAGTTACGAATAGCCAAGAGTAATATCAAAGTATATGACTCACATGTTGGGAACTTTGATGATCTCAGGTCTAAGGACAATACATATAAGAACTACTAATGACAATTATATAACGTTCCATGTAGTGTTCTTATGTTGGGTCAGTCCAGACCACAAGTTCTCTAACTTGTACCCGTATGTAGAATTCATATCTCATATAATTCTCAACATACACTAGTCTTAATTTATTATTACAACCCATCCATAATAATAATCGACTAGGGACATTTAAGAATATAAAATATTCTAGGGTTATAAATATGTGCAAGCGTTTATCTCATAAACATATTTATTGAAATAACCTTAATATATTTACATGACTATGTACTATCATCCATTGATTGGCTTTTGGGCATATTACACTAACAATCTCCCACTTGCACTAGAGCTAATCATCCATATATCTAATACCAATGGATGCAGTATGACCATCATGCTTCTGCTGTGTGAGCGGCTTAGTAAATAGATCTGCTACACTGTTCTCAAAAGGAACTTTGCACAGCCTGACATCGCCTCTATCAATGATCTCTTTAATAAGATGATAGTGTCGGAGTATGTGTTTGGATCTCTGGTGGTGTCTAGGTTCTTGAGCCTGTGAGATTGTCCCATTATTTTCACAATAGAGCTCAATCGGACCGTCAATACTAGGAACCACCCCAAGTTCAGTTACGAACTTCTTAATCCAAATAGCCTCTTTTGCCGCTTCTTAGGCAGCTATGTACTCAGCCTCAGTTGTAGAGTCGGCAACTGTTTCTCGCTTTGAACTCTTCTAGCATACAGCACCACCTCCAAGACAAAACACATAACCTGACTGCGATCTAAAGTCGTCCCTGTCAGTTTGGAAGCTAGCATCTGTGTAACCCTTTACAACAAGCTCATCAACGCTTCCATATACAAGGAATGCATCCTTAGTCCTTCTCAAGTACTTAAGGATGTTCTTAACCGTTGTCCAATGACTTTCACCGGGATCAGATTGGTATCTGCTTGTGACACTTAATGCATATGCGACATCCGGTCGAGTAAATAGTATGGTATACATGATAGATCCTATTGCTGATGCATAAGGAATCTTACTCATCCACTCTCTCTCCTTAGATGTACTAGGACATTGATTCTTTGAGAGAGATACGCCATGTGACATGGGCTAGAAAACTTTTCTTGGAATCTTGCATGCTAAACCTCTTTAGCACCTTGTCAATATATGTACTTTGACTTAGCCCAAGAAGCCTTTTGGATCTATCTCAATAGATCTTTATACCCAGCACGTAGGCACCTTGTAAATTCTTTCCTAACCAAGTCTTTATAGACTGTAGTGTTGGAATATCATTCCCAATGAGAAGAATGTCGTCAACATACAATAACAAGAAAACGATAGTGCTCCCACTAACCTTATTGTAAACACATGGCACATCTTCATTTTTAATGAAACCAAACTGTTTGATTACTTTATCAAAACGAAGATTCCAACTCCTAGAAGCTTGCTTTAATCCATAAATAGATCTTTGCAACTTGCACACCTTGTTAGCATTTTCTGGAGTGTCAAAAACTTCAGGTTATGTCATGTACACATACTCTAAAAGATTTCCATTAAGGAAAGCGGTTTTGACATCCATTTGCCATATCTCATAATCATGGTATGTTGCTATAGCCAAAAGAATCTGGAAGGATTTAACCATGGCAACTGGTGAGAAAGTTTCATCATAGTCAATACCATGAACTTGTTTGAAACCTTTCGCAAACAATCGCCCTTTAAAGGTAATCATTTTACCATCCATGTCGGTTTTTTTTTTAAAGACCCACTTGCACCCAATAGGTTTTACCCCTTCAGGTGGATCAACCAAGGTCCATACCTTGTTTTCATACATGGATTCCATCTCCGAATTCATGGCTTCTAGCCACTTCTTAGAGTCTGGACCCGTAATAGCCTGTTGGTAGGAAGTGGGATCATCCTCTTCTATGAGCATCACGTCTCCAGTATGAGTCATAAGAAATCCATATCTCTCAGGCTCATGCCGAATCCTATCAGACCTACGTAGTCCATATGTTACAGGCACAGGTTTTTCATCCACAACATCTTGTGGTTCCTGTCCTTGTTCCATCTCAGCCTCTATACCTCGAACTTCTTCGAGTTCTATTTTCCTCCCACTGATCTTTCTAGAAATGAATTCTCTTTCTAGAAAAATAGCAGTGCGAGCAACAAACACTTTGTGCTCTGTGGGATTATAGAAATAATATCCTTTAGTTTCCTTAGGATATCCAACAATGAGGCATTTGATGGATTTAGGGCCGAGTTTATCTGATGCTTCTCGTCTCACGAAAGCCTCACAACCCCAGATCCTCATAAAAGACAAATTGGGATGCTTCCCTGTCCATATCTCATATGGTGTCTTTTCAACCGATTTAGATGGAACACGGTTAAGTGTAAAGGCAGCACTGAATAATGCATGTCCCCAAAATGAAGAAGGAAGGTTAGCTTGACTCATCATAGAACGAACCATGTCTAACAAAGTTCTATTCCTACTTTCAGATACACCATTCCATTGAGGCGTGCCTGGTGGAGTAAGTTGTGATACAATACCACATTGCTTTAGATGATCAAGAAAATCTCGGTCTAGGTATTCACCTCCTCGATCAGATCGAAGCATTTTAATACTCTTGCCGAGTTGATTCTGTACTTCACTCTTGAATTCTTTAAACTTTTCAAAGGATTCTGACTTGTGTTTCATAAGATACACATAGCCATATCTACTGTAATCATCAGTAAATGTAATGAAGTACTGAAAACCACCTCTAGCCTGTATTGACATAGGTCCGCATACATCAGAATGTATAAGACCTAACAAGTCCGAAGCTCTTTCACCTTTACCAGCAAAAGGAGCCTTCGTCATTTTGCCTAATGAACATGGCTCACATGTCTCATATGATTCAAAATCAAATGAGTCTAAAGGTCCATCTTTATGGAGTTTAGAAATACGAGTCTCGTTTATATGGCCCAATCGACAATGCCAGAAATAGGTTTCATTAGAATCGTTTAATCTAACCTTCTTCGTATTAATGTTATAGATTGGTGTTTCAAGGTTTAGAACATACAAACCATTGCTTAAATATGCACCACCATAATAAATATCATTGAAATAAATAGAACAACAATTGTTCTTTATTACAAATGAAAAACCTTTTTTGTCCAGACAAGAGACAGAAATCAAATTCCTGCTTATAGTAGGTACGTAATAGCAATCATCAAGTTCCAAAACCAAACCACTCGGTAAAGATAGATGGTAGGTCCCTACGGCTAATGCAGCAACTCTTGCTCCATTTCCAATGCACAAGTCTTTCTCTCCATTTGCTAATCTTCTACTCTTTCTCAGTTCCTACACATTTATACAAATGTGAAAACCACATCCGGTATCTAATACCGATGATGCAGAGATAGAGATATTAGCTTCTATAACAAAAATACCTGAAGTGGAAGTCTTGCTTCCCTTCTGTTTTTTCACCTCATCAAGGTAAACAGGGCAGTTGCATTTCCAATAGTCAGGTTTGTTGCAATGGAAACATTGCCCTTCCTTTGCAATACCACCTTTGGGTTTCAGCACATGGGAACAAAAAGATGCATATGCACCAAACTTTTTGGCACATTTCTTCTTCTTGTAAAACTTGGCTTTACCCTTTCCTTTGCCTTTTCTAACCATCAAAATATTGTTGGATTTGTTTGCTTTCATTTGTTGCTCAACTGTTCCCAACATGTTAAGCAACTCATACAAGGATTTTTCAAGATGATTCATATTGAAATTCATGACAAATTGGCTGTAACTATCTGACAACGATTGCAGGACTAGATCAACAGCCAACTCCTTTTGCAAAGGAAAACCTAGACCCTCAAGGCTCTCAATGTATCCAATCATTTTGAGCACATGAGGTCTCACCGGTGATGACTCAGCCATCTTGCATTGGAACAATGCCTTAGAGGTCTCATACCTCTCATGCCTAGCTTGCTCTTCAAAGAGCATTTTCAGGTGTTCGATCATATCGAACGCACCCAAGTTCTCATGTTGCTTCTGAAGCTCAGAGTCCATGTTAACAAGCATAAGGCATGCAACATCCAATGTATCATCAACATGCTTCTTGTAAGCATCTCTTTCCGCCCTAGGAGCATTAGGCGCCGGTTCATTTGGAACGGGCCCTTCAAGGACATACAACTTCTTTTCTTGTTTGAGGACTATCCTCAAATTGCGATGCCATTTTAGGAAGTTATTCCCATTAAGTTTTTCCTTCTCAAGGACAGATCGCAGTGATAGTGTACTTGTGTTTTGTGCCATGATTACTCTACAACAATGATCAACTCACACAAATAAGAGTCATGCATACATAAAATCATTTAATACGGAATTTTATTAAATGATGCTCCTACTACATAAATCAAGATAATTATAAGTAGGCCAAGATCCATATTTCACAACAAGATAAGTCAGCTTTGGCTGATCACTTATATCATAGTTATTTAGGTAGACAACTCTTGTCAATTATATCTCATGTAACTCTCGGATAGTTTAGTGAACAACACTTGTTCTTGTCTATCTCATAGACTTAGCTCAACTCCTTGTCTCTAAGTCCTCAATCCTATTGAGAAGACCTAGTTAAGTTCAACCCATAATCAAGCAGTTCGGATATTACAATTATCCCGTCGCACCTTGCTGGGATAAATATTGGCACCTTGCTTTGGCAAAACCTACCAAGTATTGATCTAAGCAATGATGAGTGCTTATCATGGAAGGCAACACAAGAGGAACTTAATATTTACATCAACATATTATTCTTATACATCATATGCATGTTCTTGATAAATCATATATTGATGTTTTGTAAATTTGGAAACCAAAAATACATAAGAACATCGATGTCTAACATTGAACATCGATGTTGAGAGAATCTGATTCTCCCAACTACTTGGCAGTGCTCAAGAACATCGATGTTTAACTCTTGAACATCGATGTCTGACTCTTGAACATCGATGTCTCACTCTTAAACATCGATGTTTGAGAATTCTGGAACTCGAAACCTTTTGGCAGAGCTCAAGAACATCGATGTTTAACGTGTGAACATCGATGTCTTGAAGTTCTGGAAGTTCAAGATTTCTGGCAGTAGTTTCAAACATCGATGTCTAACTTTTAAACATGTTTGAGAATTTGGAATCTCAAAGTAATTTGACAGTGCTCTAGAACATCGATGTTTAACTCCTGAACATCGATGTTTGAGAGTTCTGCCAAGGCCACTTGTCATGAGAACATCGATGTTTGTCATACAGCATCGATGTTTCAAAATTCTGCCAAAGCCAAAACATCGATGTTCACATGAAAATTAGCCTTGGCCGAGCCTACTAAACATCGATGTTGTGTGACAAACATCGATGTTTTGGCTTTGGTAAAATTTTGAAACATCGATGCTGTATGACAAACATCGATGTTTAGGCCCTACTGTACTAGAACGACAATCGTTCTATACGCAAACCGACAATCGATTTTTCCTTGTCGAACTCATTCGACTTACTGCCAAGAACACCTTGATTGATATCACATACCAATCAAGTGTTCATTGTCAAAACACTTTTGACAAACACCAACCTAAACATGTATCATGTATGCAAAATTGAAATTCAGTATATCACATATGCAAATGAATTCAGCATATCACATATACTATCATGTTTATGCTACATCACATATAACAAGATGAACATCTAATTCGGTTTAGCGTTTCACAAGAGGCTCCGCTACCACTGTAAGTAACCGGGCATGCAATCTTGACAATCAAAATGCAGCGGAAAGACCTGGTACTCATGAAGGATCCAAGTGAAGCTAACTAAACCGAATAACAATTTTTCGTACCTTGCTTGGTAAAGGTTTTTCACCCAACTGTAGTGTACAATTAGCAAGAACCCGACAAGAAATCCGGCTCCTCTACGGTATCCACACGAACCGTCAATGTCCAGCTAGCAATCGTCTCACGATCACCAACCCGAGCACTCCCGAAACGCAGTGCTAGCTGCAGAATTTCCGAGAGCTAGAAACTAGAGAGTGTTTGATGTGTTTTTCTCAAGTGTGAAGAGTGTGTTAAGCCTTGCTTAGTCTAAAATCTGATCAAACCTTCACCCTATTTATACACACTTGAAATGCATAGTTTATTAAGTCATTGGCCAACATAATCATATCTTATCCTTCATGATTATGTTTCCACTATGACTTAATGCTCCACTAAGCATTAATTATATATATCATCATATATAGGATTACACATCATATGGCACTAATTCTGGTTCAATAATTCTGATAATTAGTGAACCAAATCAGCCCAAAATGACCCGGTCCAACCATGGTCTAACCACTAGCTCAATACCTTGGTCCAACCAACTAGTCGAACCACGGTCCAACCGTAGTTCAACCACCAGCTCGAATCAACAGTTCTAAGTGTGTGACCCTGTAGGCACTTGTAACGTTTGGCAATAATTGTAAACTCGTTTACAATTATAAACAATGAGCGGCGTCTAGCAACACATCATTGCTACCCAAACGACAAGATCAGTACTGATTCATTATGCCTCGGAACATGTCATCGTCCTTTCATCCCATTATCAAGATCAAACACGAGACATGGAATATGTCAATCTCGCATATGTTTGATCCAACGTTTCTTGATCCCCGAGTTAACTGTGTAAACCGGATACTAATGATATCACCATATCACATAATCCGAGCATGGCCTGCATTTACAGTTCAACTCTATCAAGAGGCCCAACTGATAATATACCCGTTGTATGGGTTGGACGAATTCCATCATGATCATACAAAACCCACTACACATTATATCATATACCCAATGATTACACTAAGGTCTACTCAGTTAGGAATAGCCAAGAGTAATATCAAAGTATATGACTCACATGTTGGGAACCTTGATGTTCTCTGGTCTAAGGACAATACATATAAGAACTACTAATGACAATTATATAACGTTCCATGTAGTGTTCTTATGTTGGGTCAGTCCAGACCACAAGTTCTCTAACTTGTAGCCGTATGTAGAATTCATATCTCATATAATTCTCAACATACGCTAGTCTTAATTTATTATTACAACCCATCCATAATAATAATCAACTAGGGACATTTAAGAATATAAAATATTCTAGGGTTATAAATATGTGCAAGCGTTTATCTCATAAACTTATTTATTGGAATAACCTTAATATATTTACATGACTATGTACTATCATCCATTGATTGGCTTTTGGGCATATTACACTAACAGGGTGACTATCAGGACCTCTCGGCTGAGCATAGGCTTGTTCTTTACTTCATCATAAGAGTCCTGATTCCTCGAAATGGTCACCAGACTTTGCTTAAGACTTATGACATGTGGCTTCTGGGTTCTTTACTGACAAATAGTAATGTAGATTATGGTTTCCAATCTTCCATCACTTTCGGCTCTCTTCTGGTCGACCTTATGGATTCCTCATCACCCTGATTGCTCGCCATTTTGGTGTGATTCCCACCAATGCGCATCATCCTGCTCTTGGTGTGTCCATATATACAACAACCCTCAGTAAAATACACCTTAAAATGAATAAGCGTGGGATCTTCTATGTGGTTCAGGTGAGTGCCTCTAAGGATCCTCGCATTGAGGCTCTTACTGAGGAGATAAAGGATGTGAAAGAGGAGCTTCTTGAGCTTAAAGGCATGATGAGCAACCTTATGGAAATGGGTAAAGCGCAACTGGATTTTTTGATTGCTGAGGATGCAGATGAGTCTACTGATTCCTCATCTGGCCAGAAATCTGCTAGTGTTTGACTTCCACATGACCATCCAAATCTGATGCTCACCTAAGATCATGCATGCTTTTACTTTTGCTTGTCTATTTGGTTATTGAACTTTGCTGTTAGTTTTGGCATCTTCGTGCCAATATATGTATATGTTGCTGTTTATTTGATTCTTATCTTTATTATCTGTTGCTGTCGTTTCGGTTATGGCCTCTTCCGTGCCAATCTGTCCGCCCTTGTTGAGCTTTTTATGATGCCAAAAAGGGGAGAGAATACTAGGTTTGAGGGAGAGATTAGGTTGCGGGAACATGTGGATCTATGATTTCGACATGTTCATTCTCTTTTAATATAATGTGGCTTCTAAATTTTATGTCTTCAATTTATTTTTCTACTTTTTATGCTCTAACCGCTTGAAAGATGGACAAATTGGAAAAATATTTTATCTAGGGGGAGCATATGTTGAGGGGGAGCATATATTACACAAAATTCACATCTCCACATTTGCTTAAGGCTTGTCATCATTAAAAAGGGGGTTTGTTTTGTAAATCGGATGATGATTAGGAAATCACTTTTTTTTTTGATACTAATGAGTATCCCAGCTCGACAAGCCAGACTAATTATGAAATCACTTAAAGCTAATTAATTGAGTTTATTATCATAATGCATGCACTAATGAGCCACATTGATCATACTATTATAATATGCCATTAAGTACAATTAACTATTATAATAATTGTCCCATCATATTATATGTTAAACAAGCTAACTAGGTTTTGATTATGACAAACCTATGTGTAGCATGTGTTGTGCCTAACCATGTATTGCAGCTCACATGAGGAGCCTCCAACCCGTGATCAAACATCCCAGTTAGCCTTGGAAGATGAGTGAGTGGGATTGGTTTTAGAGTATGAGATGTCTCTTTCAAAGTACAAACTCCCATGCCACTCATGTTTGTTTAATCCCTAATGGAATTAGTCAACAAACCTAGTACCTACCATTTTTGGGGATTGATTCTCTGATAAAAGCAACCTTAAACAAATCAAAAGGCAGTTGAATTCAAACTTCCTAGGACCAATCTAGGACTATGCTAAGCAATGTCATCATTGGTAAAAAAGCTGCAGTCTAATGGGTCTCGTGCCAAAGCGTGAAAGGGACAACAGGGAAGAAGAACGTTGACACTCTGGCACCTCTAACAACAAAACGGGCTGAAATGAAAGGGACAACTAATGGATCAATTTGAATTGAAATTATCCCACCTGCCTCTATATAAAGAGATGCTGACTCAAGGAGATCTTCAAAGCTACTAAAACAGAGATTCTGAATTCTATCAACGAAAATGCACTTGTAGTTCTCAAGTTAAGCAAAAAGAGAGAGATAAATACTTTTTTTTAGTTCATTCATTGTGAGACAATATTTGAAGGGAAAAGTTGTTGTACTTAGTAATAGCTTCTGTATCAAAGGGTTTTGTGTAATTCAAAGCTAGGGAAAGCTTTGTGGTGAGTGTGTGAGGTTTGAGTTGAGCCTAAGGAAAAAACGTGTATTATAGGTTAGTGGTTGAACCTGTGAAAAACTATAATAAGAGTGAGTTAAAATTCTCAAGGGGGATCCTTGAGTAGTGGAGGTACTCCTGTGTGGTGAACCACTGTAAATTCTGTGTCATATTTTCTCTAACCCTTTTCTCTTAACATTTTAATTAGTGTATTCATTAGTAGTCATAAATACAATTTTAGAGAGAAAAATAGTTTGGCATCTGTGGCGCCAAATTTGGTTTTAATCAGTAAGGCTAATTCACACTCCTCCCTCCCCCCCCCCCCTTCTAATTCCTCCTCTTAGCCACTTTTGGGCCAACATGTTTTTCTTGAAATGTAATACATTTACTCCCTCAAAGAATAAAATATATACATGTTTTCCTAATCATTAAGTAATTTTTTTCATAATAAATAAATCTAAAACCTATATAATTTTCGGGTAAATCGCACCCATGGGGCCTGTACTGTTTGAAAAGTACCATTTGGGGGTCTGTACTTTTATTTGTCCCTTTTAAGGGTCCATACTATTATACTTAATCCTATTCAGGGGTTCGGGGCAGCCCCACGGATGACGTGGACTGCCCGGCCGGAATGTGAAAAGCACGCGCCCCTCTTTCGGTCAAAAGGCAGCGCGTGAAGCGCGTGTCCCTCACTCCTCATCCACCATGGCATGTGGGTCCCACCGTTGGGTTTTTTTCAAAAAAATAAAATTACAACTTATTAAAATCCATATTTTATTTTATTAAACTCATTAATTTAAAATTCTTTATGAAAAAAAAACTTATTAATTTAAAGAAAAATTAAACCCTCCCCAACCCACGATTAAAACCATGCAGCACTCATTTTTACCCCAAAATCTAAACATAAGGTCACCATTCTCCGCGATCTCGCCGCTGCAGACCACGAACCACCACAAGCTGCCGTTTCCAGGAGAAGCCAAAGCACGCCAAAAAAAGGCCGCCGCCCCCTCAGCCTTTCCACACTCGTCAACCGTCGTCGGGGAAGGAGAGAGGCTTTGATAGGGTCCTGCAAGTGCACAGGGTTGTTGTAGTACTATCAAGGTCGTACCCACAGGGACTGGGTTGAGCCTGTTACCTTCAAATAGACAAATTAGGCTTAAACAAGCAAGGCATAAATTTTGGGTGAATGCTATTGAAATATAAAATAAGCAAGAAAATAAAAGTAACAGTACTGTTGAAATAGGAAAAGATCAGATTAAGTGAAGTCTTAGGTGTTCGAGGTTCACATGTCCTGTTTCATGCTTTAAATTGCTCAACAGCCTCACAACATGCTGAGCCTGTTTGACGGTTTGTGTTTAATAAGATGTCTTGAAGGGGCTCCCAACCTAATGTACTACCAATGGATTTCGACCTTATTGATAGTTCCCTAAGCTTCCATCTACCCTTGTCACTAGAATAGACGTCCACTTAGGGGTGAAGTTTAGTGTTGTTGCTAGGTACCCACAGTCTCTCCCTATCTTCTTTCGAACGGTTAGGGAGTGAAGGCTAATTATTGTTCGTTTAGCACACTTGGTTTCTCCTTTCAGTCCTTCACCAAGCTGCTACTTGATTAAAAATAAGCTTCCCAATCGTCAATCCAGAATCAAATTGAAATAGTATTATCCTTTTGACTGTGCTGTAACAGGCTGAGCCTATGTTGAGCCTGTCGACAATACAAAATCGATTATAAGATTAGTTCTTGTAGGCGCTCTTAACCTATACTGAACCCACTTGTTTTCACTCACAGGTTTCCTCCCAAGATTCTCACTCATCCTAATGCTTTCGCATCGGTCAGACCAAGGGGATTAAGATTTGGTGTTGGGGCTAATTCCTCAATTAATTCCTAACTTTTGTCAAAAGCTAAAAACTAAGGGTAGGTTGTTGTGGTTCCAATAACTATGGCTTCTCCTTTTGGTCTTTCACCTAGCTACCTATCACCATGTAAGGGTTTGGCCAGAGCTCAAACATGTATCAAGTGTGCAACAACCAAAACAAGAAAAACGGGTTAAGAGCATAAGATGAGCAATTTATTACAATAAAATCAGAGACATGCTACACCCTTTCAACCTAAGAGGGGTTGTTTAATTCATGCTCAGAATTACAAAAATAAAGGGGGTAAAGAATAGCATGATGTTTGGAACAATCTGGAGGTTAGGGAAAACACGATTTCTACCCAGAAAAGGGTGCAAAATCGTGTTTCCCCTTGAAACCTTATTCCAGAACTTCAGCAAGTTTATGGGTGTTTGACCGATGGGTTATTCGATGTCCAGTTCTTCTTCCTTCTTCCTATTTATAATCGCGAATCCTCTTCTTCTCCCTTCTCCCACTTGCTGGTAGGTATGGGTAGTTGGGCAAGTTGGATTTCAGTTGTCTATCATGATTCTCAGGATAAGGCGCCATGGGAGGTGTGCCGAGGCTGAATTCTTTATATCTGTAGGTTTTAGAAAACTTTTGGGGAGGAAAATACTTCTTTAATTGCAATATTATTTGGGTCTAATGATTATCCCCTCTTTCCCATGCATAAAGTCTTCTGAAACGCTCAGGTTATGATTGCAGGGTTGAAAGTTCTGCAAGTGGTGAAGCTTTGCAAGTGGCTGAGTTTTATATTCTTTTCTTCGCGTTTCTGTTTATTTGCAGATTCCACAGGCTGAGCCTGTGGTGGGCTTGTGGTGGGCCTGTGTGCATTCTTCCTTGATTCTTCCTTGCAATTGACTTCAGCTTCTCTTACGATTGGTGCAGAGGCATGGTGGCTTTGTGGATCAAGACAAGGATAGTGAATCCAGTGGATAACTTGTGATAGGAAGTGGATTCATGGCTTTTTCTGATTTTGCAATGAACAACAGGCTCGGAATAGGCTCATGCTATGGTCGAGGCTGTTCCTTCGAATTCTCTAGTAAAATCTCTAAAATCCTTCAAAATGCACCTGGAATCACTAATCATACATAGTAAGGGATGAAATTTAAGAGAATATGATGAAATAATGCAAAGCAAGGCATATAATCATGATGAATTGAGAGTGAATATATCTAGAATTATGACTAAAACTATGCATAATTCATGTGCATAAAAATACCCCAAACTGAAGATTTTGCTTGTCCTCAAGCAATCAGAAAAGAAGAGAAAAGAGGGCATGATTTTGTAAGGAAGTAAGGATAATTCCAATGCATCAGATTTTCACTAAGTTTCTCCCTTGTGGTGTCCCAATTCAGGCATCCTCTTATTTTTCTTCAAAACTGCATTTGATTCCAACCAAAATTCTTGTTAGTAGTTTTTGTCGTAAAAATCACAAGAATAGTTTTGCAACTGGCCTCCATTCCTTCTGCCATTTCAGGGATTCTGTCAAAGATTGAAAAGTGAAAAACAATACCTCATATGCAGACCCATTACCTCTTGTCTCCACTAATGTGCATAAGTCATCAAGCTAGGATAACTAGGACTTTATCTGTGTTGTATTGAGACTGGGTGAGGGTTGTCAAAAGGAGGTGGATGGATTGCACAAGGGTCAATGACTTGTGAACACGATTCTTCTGTTTTTGTCCATGAATGGCTTGAGACTGTGTAGAGGCTGTTGACTTCGTATTTTCCGAGGTCTCATGCTATTCAGTAACTGTATCCCAATGCTTCAGCCACTTTTGATGTAACCAATCGACTCTAACAAATGGATTGGATTTGTGTTTTGGGGTGGAGTACGATTCTCCAGATGTTGTCCTTGTCCTTCCTCCCTCGCTTTCTTTATTTTGTTTTTCTTTACTTTTTTCCCATTTTTTTAATTTTTTAATTTTTCTTTTTCAAGGGAGGAGGGAGTACATGAATCTGGTGGCATTCTGATTTTTTCATTCGCCGAGTGTGGGCAATCTTTCATTTTCTAAACTTGATCAAATCTTGCTCACAGGCTCATCGATAGGGTGAGGCTGTTCGAAGGAATTTGTGCCCCTAGACACTGATGGCCCCTGCTCTAGTTGCAAATGGTTGAGGTGAGATGTGCTGTAAGTCATCGGGTATGCAAACAAAGAAACAAAATGCGCAGCGGAAAAACCCGGAACTAATGGAGGATCCATGAGAAACGGGGTAAATGGAATAACAAAAATTTCGTACCTGGTTTGGTGGAGATCTTTCACTCAACTGATGATACGAATCAGCAAGAACCAGATAGAAATCCGACTCCTCTATGGTATCCACACGAACTGTCGATGACCGCTAGCAACCATCTCACGATCACTAAACCGAGCACTCCCGAACCTCAGTGCTAGCTGCTGAATTTCCGCGAGCTATAGACTAGAGAGTGTTTGATGTGCTTTTTGTGTTGAGCTTGGTGTGTTAATCTCATTAACCATGATTGTGTTTCTATTTTCTATACTTTAGTCACAATCATCTACATGATCATGTCTCTACTAACTCAACATGGTCCAACCACTAGCTCAATAACCTGGTCGAACCATGGTCCAATCATGGTCTAACTGTAACGTTCCAGCTTGCCAACTGTCACTACAGACCAACACGGGACCTTTCCAACATGCTTTGTCCTCACTCGCATGTTTCCAAGGAAAACTTCCCAGGAGGTCACCCATCCTAGAATTGTTCCAAGTCAAGCACGTTTAACTTTGGAGTTTTTCTAGGTTGAGCACCGAAAAGGTAGGTGCACTTTGTTGATATAGTTAGTACCTATCAAACCATTTAAGCTATTCTCGACTATACAGTCCCACAGCTGTACAACCTCGAAGTCACTTCATTTGAGCTTTTCATAATTATACAGTCCCATACCCGTATAATTACAAAATCGCCCCAATTGTGCAGCCCCATCCCTACACAGTCTCAGGATCTCTCTTATTCCGGTGTGGATTCGGTTCATTCCTATGTCCCTCTGCCTAGAAGCCTGCCAGAAGCTGCTCCTTGTCCATGCTCATCCCGGAACCGGCATTCACTTCCCGCCCTCATAGACCCCGGGGTGTCACACTAACCACTGGCTCGAATCAACAGTTCTAAGTGTGTGACCCTGTAGGCACTAATCACGTTGGCAATAATTATAAACTCTCATTTATAATTATAAACAATGAGCGGTGTCTAGCAACACATCATTGCTAACCAAGTGACCAGATCAGTACTGATTCATTATGCCTCGGAAAAATGTAATTATCCTTTCGTCACATTATCAAGATCAAACACGAGACATGGAATATGTCATTCTCGTATATGTTTAATCTAAGTTTTCTTGATCCCTAAGTTAACTGTGTAAAACAGATACAAATGATATCCCTATATCATTTAATCTGAGCATGGCCATGCATTTACAGTTCAACTCTATCAAGAGGCCAAACTGACAATATACCCGTTATAAGGGTTGGACGAATTCCATCTTGATCATACAAAATCCACTACACATTATATCATATACCCAATGATTACTCTAAGGTTTACTCAGTTACGGGTAACTAAGAGTAATATCAAAGCATACGACTCACATGTTGGGAACCTTGATGATCTCAGGTCTAAGGACAATACATATAAGAACCACTAATGACAACATATATAATAGTCCATGTAGTGTTCTTATGTCGAGTCAGTCCAGACCACAAGTTCTCTAACTTGTACCCGTATGTAGAATTCATATCTCATATAATTCTCAACATACGCTAGTCTTAATTTATTATTACAACCCATCCATAATAATAATCGACTAGGGACAATTGAAGAATATAAAATATTCTTAGATTATAAATATATGCAAGCATTTATCACTGATAAATATATTTATTGGAATAAAACCTTAATAAATATACATGACTATATAATCGTCCAATGATTGGCTTTTGGCATTACACTAACATGTGTAGGGTAGATGAATGAAATGGGGCCATAACGATCGGCTCAAATGGGGTTGCAAGGGTCTGATGAGTAAGGTGTGGATTTCAATGGTCTGTAGGTATGCCAAAGATGGCCTAGATCCTTTCCTTGCTTGTAGACTTTGATTAAAATTTCGCCTTGACAATGGTAAGGGCCTGTTCTAAAGTAACAGGCTGAGCCTGCTTTGTTTAGAAAATTATTTAACAGGATCCTTCTCATCTGATAGAATTCATGGAATGCAGTTGCTTGATTATTCCTGCTCAGCTTGTTTTGTGAAATAAGACAAGTCTTGAGATTAGAATCTGAGCAGAGTTAAATGAAGAAAGAGAAGGTGCATAAATATGAGGATAGGCTTACATTGGGAGAAACATAATGGAAATAGATGAACTTAAAATTGCATTTACTGAAATTCAGAAAGTACATGAAGTCATACAATGGCTAAATTGCACCGTAAAATACCCCAAACTGAAAATCTGCAGTGTCCTCACTGCAAAAACTAAACAAAAGCGGGGTGCAATGCCAAAATTTATTGTCCCAATCTGAAACTATGCTATATGGTACGAAAGGGTTGTCTAGGCTAAACTCTAAAATGTTTGAAATCAATTAGGGAAGGGGGGTAGTCGATTGTGCAGACATGATTGATCAATTCCTATCTTAACAAGTCTAGTCCTCCTATTTTGCTAAATTAGCCGTTGGGTAGGCGTAATGCGTTAATCAAAATACAAAATAACACAGGCTCATCCTGTGTGTGTTAGCGTGTAAAACCTCCATAACAACTCTCAATGCAAAGCATCATGAAATGCAAATGCGAAAGGGGTTTAGAACTTCCCTAGCTAAATTCTGACTTGTCAGTTCCTTTTCTCATCGACTTGCAACACCTAAAGGTTAGCAACACAAGAAAAACACATAAAAAAAATAAAAACAACCAAAGGAAAATAAAAAGAAAGGTTTTGATAATAAAAGCCTAATAAATCAAAATGAAAGGTAACAGTATCAAGCACCAGTCCCCGGCAACGGCGCCAAAAACTTGATAGGGTCCTGCAAGTGCACAGGGTTGTTGTAGTTGAAACGCTCATATCCCGAGTTTACAAAATAAAATAATTAAATAAAAAAATTTACCAGAATGCCCCTGAAACCTGGGATACGTAAATCAATGCCAAAACATCATCCGTGAACCTTATTAAACTGAGATGCCATAAAGGAACAAGAATAAACCAGCTTATCAAGCCATAAGTAAAACCCGACAAATCCGCTGAAACAACATCATGTATCAAATCCCGACAAACCGCCGACAATGTAATAAAGACAAGATTGACATCTCAACAAGTTCTATGCAGCGGAAGATGAAAATAAAGTAAAATCAAGAGAAAAAAAATGTTATGCATGTCGGCTCTATGGATCCAACCGGGAGATAAAGCACAGCTACCTGCTGGGATATCCACAACCGTACTCCGGAAAGGAAAATGGTAGCAGCACACTAACTAAGGGTCTGAAAAACAACGGTGGCGATAATGTGAGTACTCAGTGAGCAGTATAAATCTAGTTATGTAAGTGTGCAAAGCAAGCTCGAAAGGAGTGTAGAGGAACAAGCACTAGTAAGCAGACACACAATAACCAGTACTAACATGCCAACAACATATAAGCAGATAGTTTATGTTTTACATCTGTTTGTGTGTTAATTTTATTATTATATTTATTATTCAGGGACCCCTACTGTGTGCGTCGAGCTCGGTCCCGTCTCATAAGACAACCAGGGCGTAAGCCCAATATAACCAGGCATATAGCCCAAATACATTCACAGAGAGAGAGAGAGAGAGAGAGAAAGAGGGAGGTAGAAAGGGGGAGGTAGAAGGAGGGAGGTAGAACCGGTCATCACAGACCCATATGCTAAACCGCATATACCATGCTATCCCGCATGCAATCCCGAGGGGTATCACTTCCCGCTCGAACCAACCGGTCATCAGCCCACAGTAGTATATCTTTTATTGTGTATTATTCTTATTCATACTTAAGAGTCCATGTGTGCCATAAGTTATGATTTATCAGGGTTGTGTGAATTATTCACTAAATCAAGCATCTGGGTTTCCAACCCACCATACATCACACAGTTCACCCAAAATCAAACCACATGTTATATCTCATAACAGTTAACCAAATCATGCTCATCCGACAAGTAGTAACACACAGGCACACAATACAGATCATAGCATGTTAGCAAACAAGGCATGTAACTCAGACAAACCAAACCAACAAGCACATGCAAACGAACATAAAAAGACTTATAAAGTCACCTCAACGACGATTATCCTGTAGAGCTTTCCCCAAGACAGATCCTTCCGCTCCCGAGGTATTACCCGTGCCTGAATACTGGCACACACAATAATTACAAAACAATTACAACCAAACTGTGCATGCATGATAACTAAATGCTCAAATGAGTAAAACCCGACCCTAGTTAGTAGATTCTGAGGTTTCAGGGTCTAAGTCCAACAAAGGTGTTCTCTCACCTAAACTCTAACAAATCAGGTCCTAAGGTTCACCGGGCTTAAGCCCATCTAAGTCCAAAATCGAATCTCGGGCCTAAAGCCCATTTCCCAAAGTCCACAATCATCAAATTATAAAGTTGGGCTTAAAGCCCGTTACTTAAGTCCAAAAGTTATCCAATTATGTCATTGGGCCTCGATCCCACATCTTTAGTCCATAAAACGTCTTAAGGCCTTAGAATTTGTTAGTTGGGCCTGGGCCCGGTTTTACCTAAATACCGATCTAAGGTTATTCCCAAGCCTAAGTGTTTTCAACATAAGGTTCTACTCGTGTCGGTAAGTTTCCAGCCACACACACTTCCTCCCCGCTCACGGTTTCCACTAAACTCATAATAATCATCATGTACATATCCTCAAAATATCCCATGAATTATGTACAAAGACACAACCGAGACTTAACCGGAAAATACCGTATATGGCCGAGGAAGGAATTCTGTCCACCGGAATGCACCCGAGTCCTCGCCGGAAAATTTCCGAGCCTCGCCAGATTCCGGCCAACTTCGCCAGAAAATTTTCAACAGCTCTAAAACGAGCCACACAACAAACTGCCATCTAAAAACCAAACAACCAATTCATCCATACAATCCCCGCAGCATCACAAATCGAAACTAGAAAAGAATTTAAGACAAAGGATCCTTACCCTGAAAACTACTGTTCAACCCGAACCTGCCAGGATTTGCAAAACCACTTCCGACCAGTGATGCTGCCAACACGAGCAGCAGTCAACCAGAGCAACACCACAGCACTGCCCACACCCAACCCACGCAGACCCGACCACCCACAGAACTACCAAGCCGAACACCCACAAACCCGCCACCATCCAACCACTAACACCACACGACACACCTAGATCCGAGACAAAACAAACACCATCCTTAGCCAAAAGCTGGCCATCAACCACAACCACACAGCCACACGCATCATCCGCCGCCGAACCCAAAACAAACACCAAACCAGAACCCATCAGCAACGACATCAACACACAAGCCGAGAAAAACAAAACTGAGAAGAAAAGAGAGAAGAAGACAGAGGAGAAGGAGCAAGGAACTCTCCCATGCTCGAGACTCCTTCCCTTCCCGGCTGCAGCGGCGGCGGCGAGAGAAACGACAATGGTGGCGGTTCGCGGAGCGTAGAGAGGAAAAGAGAACAAGGGGCGGCGACGATTGGTGTTTAAGGAACAGCAACGAACGATTTGGGGAGAGGAGGGAATTGATGGAGATCGTGGGAGAGAGAGAGAAAGCTGCGGCGGGAGGAAGAGAGGAGAGGAGAGAAAAGAAGAAAGAAAAGAAAGAAGAGGGGAGGGTTAGGGTTTTGACCCGCCTGGCCAAAACGACGTCGTATCGTTTTGGCTAGGCGCGGTCAACCCGCCCTAGCTGGGTCAACGTTTTTGCTTTTTTTTTTCCTTTAACCAAAACGACGTAGTTTTGATTTGAACTACGGTAATCCCCGTTTCACCCCGAAACAAGTTCCCATTTTCGGCAAAACTCAAATCCCCTATAATGCCAACTTAAAAACATTATTTCCATGGAAAATAATTTATTTCCATAACCAAAAATCCAGAAATTCCTCAAGGGTAAAATTGGAATAAAAACTCCAAAAATTCCATAAATTAAATTATAAAAATCCGAGGCGTTACAGTAGTACTATCAAGGTCGTATCTACAGGGACTGGGTTGAGCCTGTTACCTTCAAATAGACAAATTAGGCTTAAACAAACAAGGCATAAATTTTGGGTGAATGCTATTGAAATATAAAATAAGCAAGAAAATAAAAGTAACTGTACTGTTGAAATAGGAAAAGATCAAATTAGGTGATGTCTTAGGTGTCCGAGGTTCACATGTCCTATTTCATGCTTTAAATTGCTCAACAGCCTCACAACAGACTGACCCTGTTTGACGGTCTGTGTTTAATAAGATGTCTTGAAGGGGCTCCCAACCTAATGTACTACCAACGACTTTCGATCTTATTGGTAGTTCCCTAAGCTTCCATCTACCCCTGTCACTAGAATAGACGTCCACTTAGGGGTGAAGTTCAGTGTTGGTGCTAGATACCCAGAGTCTCTCCCTATCTTCCTTCGAACGGCTAGGGAGTAAAGGCTAACTATTGTTGGTCTTGCACACTTGGCTTCCCCTTTAGGTCCTTCACCAAGCTGCTACTTGATTAAAAATAGGCTTCCCAATAGTCAATCAAGAATCATATTAAAATAGTCTTATCCTCTCGACTGTGTTACAACAGGCTGAGCCTGTGTTGAGCCTGTCGGCAACACAAAATCGATTATAAGATTAGTTCTTGTAGGCGCTCTCAATCTATACTGAACCTACTTGTTTTCACTCACAGGTTCCTCCCAAATTCTCACTCATTCTAATGCTTTTTCGCATCGGTCAAACCAAGGGGATTAAGATTTAGTGTTGGGGCTAATTCTTCAATTAATTCCTAACTTCTGTCAAAACCAGAAACTAAGGGTAAGTTGCTGTGGTTTCAGTAACCATGGCTTCTCCTTTCGGTCCTTCACCTAGCTACCTATCATCATGCAAGGGTTTGGCCAGAACTCAAACATTTATCAAGTGTGCAACAACCAAAACAAGAAAAACGAGTTAAGAGTATAAGATGAGCAATTTATTATAATAAAATCAGAGACATGTTACACCCCTTCAACCTAAGAGGGATTGTTTAATTTAAGTTCATAATTACAAAAACAAAGGGGGTAAAGTACAGCATGATGTTTGGAACAATCTGGAGGATAGCGATAACACGATTTCTGCCCAAAAAAGGGTACAGAATCGTGTTTCCCCGTAAAACCTTGTTCTAGAACTTCTGCAAGTTAATGGGTGTTTGATCGATGGGATTTCGATGTCCAGTTCTTCTTCCTTCTTCCTATTTATAGGCGCGAATCCTTTTCTTCTCTCTTCTCCCACTTGCTGGTAGGTATGGGTAGTTGGGCAAGTTGAATTTCAGTTGTCCATTATGATTCTCAGGATAAGGCGCCATGGGAGGTGTGCTGAGGCTGAGTTCTTCAGATCTGTAGGTTTTAGAAGACTTTTGGGGAGGATAATAGTTCTTTAATTACAATATTCTTTGGGTGTAATGATTATCCCCTCTTTCCCATGCATAAAGTCTTTTGAAACGCTCAGGTTATGATTGCAGGGTCGAAAGTTCTACAAGTGGTGAAGCTCTGCAAGTGGCTAAGTTTTATATACTTTTCTTCGCGTTTCTGGTTATCTGCAGATTCCACAGGCTGAGCCTATGGTGGGCTTGTGGTGGGTCTCTGTGCATTCTTCCTTGCAATTGACTTTAGCTTCTCTTGCGATTGGTGCGGCGGTGTGGTGGCTTTGTGGATTAAGACAAGGATAGTGAATCCAATGGATAACTTGTGATAGGAAGGGAATTCGTGGCTTTTTACTGATTTTGCAATGAACAACAGGCTCAAAATAGGCTCAGGCTGTGGCAGAGGCTGTTTCTTTGAATTCTCCAGTAAAATCTCAAAAATTCTTCAAAATGCACCTGGAATCACTAATCATACAGTAAGGGATGGAATTTAAGGGTATATGACGAAATAATGCAAAGCTAGGCATATAATCATGATGAATTGAGAGTAAATATATCTAAAATCATGCCTAAAACTATGCACATTTCATGTGCATCACGCATGAATACGAAGGGGGCTCTTTGCCTCCTCTCGTTCGTCGCAGGAGAATGTTAACGTAATATGCCCAAAAGCCAATCAATGGATGATTGTACATAGTCATGTAAATACATTAAGGTTATTCCAATAAATATGTTTTTGTGATAAATGCTTGCACATATTTATAACCCTAGAATATTGTATATTCTTAAACGTCCCTAGTCGATTATTATTATGGATGGGTTTTAATAATAAATTAATACTAGCGTATGTTGAGAATTATACGAGATATGAATTCTACACACGGGTACAATTTAGAGAACTTATAGACTGGACCGACCCAACATAAGAACACTACATGGAACGTTATGTGATTGTCATTAGTGGTTCTTATATGTATTGTCCTTAGACCTGAGATCATCAAGGTTCCCAACATGTGAGTCATATACTTTGATATTACTCTTGGCTATTCGTAAATGAGTAGACCTTAGTGTAATCATTGGGTATATGATATAATGTGTAGTGGGTTTTGTATGATCAAGATGGGATTCGTCCAACCCTTATAACGGGTATATATTATCAGATAGACCTCTTGATAGAGTTGAACTGTAAATGCATGGCCATGCTGATATCATTAGTATTTCTTTTTACACAGTTTACTCGGGGATCAAGAAACTTAGATTAAACTTATACGAGAATGACGTATTTCATGTCTCGTATTTGATCTTGATAATGGGACGAAAGGACGATGACATGTTTTCGAGGCATAGTGAATCAGTACTGATGTTGTCGTTTTGGGTAGCAATGATGTGTTGCTAGACACCGGTCATTGTTTATAATTATAACTCAGACGATAACAGATAGAAAGTAGCCTAATAAGAATATCCTTATAGCGGTAATAGTACAATTTATTGTTGTAATTATTAACATGTATCAAAATTTGACAAATTCATTCTCTATACTGTAGATAACCTCCAGAAAAATTAATTTAAATTCTCAAAAGAGTTATATCTATCATCAAATAGGATTTTCTTAAACTAACAAAAATAAAAAGAGCTATATAGGAATTTTTTAAACTAAAGCAAAAATAAAAGAGTTAATGCATATTCTCTAACAGAAATCCTATCAACAAAATATCATCATAAATAAGAAGTTAAACTTGTTGTACAATAGCATTGTCAATATAGTTGTTTGTACCAGACCCAAAATCGTGGGCTTGAGGTTGTATAACTATTGGGCTTATGTTAATCAGGGTCTGAGATTGCATGAAGATTGGATATTGATCAATGGGTGTCCAGAAAAGTGACTTGTGGGCTGGATGCCATCGATCAAATTTGTGATCAATGGATTGGTTTTCATTCATCGACATAGTAAGATGGTTGACGAGCATTTAAGAGTCTTCCCAATATCCAGGACTAGATTTGACAGTTGAAGATCTCTAGAGTTTAAATTTAAAGAGTGATCTGGTTTTATCATGAAGGATACGTATCTGAGAACTGATTTATTCTTTAGGTTTTGAATTTAGAATTCTAGTCAGTCTATCTTTGGGGAGATTGAAATCTTACGTTTATCTTCTGATTTTGTCAGTGCCTGTATAAGGTCCTTGACAATTCTTGTATCGGGGCTAATGCCAAATCAAAGGAACTTACTTTTTATCCTAGCTATCCTTAGTTTTCTTAACTACACCGGTGTAGTGTAGAATTATCATGTCTTTTTTAGTGTAACTTAGCCTAGCTTGGTTTTCCCAAAAAATTAAAACACCAAATCGCAGTTTGAGGACGAGCGACGCAGTCCGTTCAGGGCATCAGCGGTCGGATCCGGTAGTAGAGGGTCGCTTGTTGTTTGTTGTGCGAACAGTTTTTGGCGCGCCCAGTGAAACATATCATGTTCTTACTGAAGCTCCAATTCTAGAACCAAAACCCGATTTAAGGATGTGCGACACCGTTCGTTCAGCCCTTCAGCGGTCGGATCCAGTAGTGGAGGGTCGCTTACTATTCCTTATGCGAACAGTTTTTGGCACGCCCGGTGGGACAAATCATGTTCTCACTGAAGCTCCAGTACCAGAACCAAAATCCCAGTCTAAGGACACGCGACATCGTCCGTTCGGCCCTTCATCGGTCGGATCCGACAGCAGAGGGCCGCCTGCTGTTCGTTGTGCGAACAGTTTTTGGCATGCCCGGTGGGACACATGTTCCACTGTAGAAGTCTTATCGCTGAGCATTCGTCATGCCCGAGATGAAAAAAGATTCTAAAGCTCAGAAAGGTTTTGGAAGATATCGTTTTGGCTCGGGAGGCGATTAAGGAAGATCTGAAGAAACAGCCAGGCAATACCATTGCCATTGCGAGCGCAAGACGCCGCAAGCTGGGTGATCGCAAGCCCATGTCGAAGAATAGCAAGGGTGTAAGTTTCCGTAATCTATATGACACTCATATACAACATCAAATGCACAGCGGAAGCAAGGAAACTTAACCAAGAACCAAGTGAAGCATGCATAAACCGTATAACAAAATTTACGTACCTTGTTCGGTTGAGGTCTTTCACCCAACTGTAGAGCCGAATCAGTTAGAGCCAGACAAAAGCCTCGCCCCTTTACGGTATCCACACGAACCGTGATCAAGGTGGAATCGTCACACGATCCAACTTCCGAGCACTCCCGGACTGGGTGCTAGCAGCAGAAACCGGGAGCTACAACTTGGTGGTGTTTGTGTGTATGGTTATCTTCTTTCTTTCACAAAGGAAGAAGAAGCTGAAAGGTGAGTGTTTTCTCTAGTCTCTCAAGACTCCAAAAACGTTCAGAGAGCTCCAAGTGAGGAAGAGGATGATCTGATTTCCATAGTGCTCAACCCCACTCACCATTATGCATTAGACAATTAGGTATAATGGCCAACCAAGTGGACCAAAGTGATGACCATCATCACTAAGTGTTTCCCACTTAGCAAACAGATAAAACACACCACACACACTCATGTCTGGTCAATAATACAGATATTATTGTCCCAAAACGACCCTGGTTCAACCATGGTCCAACCACGGTCCAACCACACCCTGTCCAACCATGGTCCAACCATGGTTCAACCACTTGCCCGAATCAACGGTTCTTTGTGTGTGACCCTGTAGGCACTTGTAACGTCCGGCAATAATTGTAAAATTCTCATTTTACAATTATAAGCAAAGAGCGGCGTCTAGCAACACATCATTGCTACCCGAACGACAAGATCAGTACTGATTCTCTATGCCTCGGAATATGTCATCGTCCTTTCGTCCCATTATCTACCCAATGATTACCCTTATGTCCACCCAGTTACGGATGACTAGGAATAATATCAAAGTACATGATTCATATGTTGGATACCTTGACGATCTCAGGTCGGAGGACAATTACATCTATAAGAACCACTAATGACATACATATAACGTTCTATGTAGTGTTCTTATGTGGGTCGGTCCAGTCCACAAGTTCTCCAACTTGTAACCGTATGTAGAATTCATATCACATATGCAATTCTCAACATACGCTAGTCTTAATTTATTATTACGACCCATCCGTAATAATAATCGACTAGGGACATTTAAGAATATGAAATATTCTAGGGTTATAAGTATGTGCAAGCGTTTATCTCATAAACGATACTTATTGGAATAACCTTAATGTGTATACATGACTACATATAATCATCCATGATTGGCTTTTGGGCATATTACTAACAATCTCCCACTTGTACTAAAGCCAATCATCTATATATCTCATACATGTGGATCTAGCATGACCATCATGCTTACGCTGTGTGAGAGGCTCAGTCAGAAGATCTGCTATATAGTTCTCAAACGGAACTTTGTACAGCCACAGTTGTAGGGTCGGCAACTCTTTCTTGCCTGGAACTCTTCCAGCAAACAGCGCCACATCCAAGACAAAACACATAAACTTATTGCGATATAAAATCATCCCTGTCTGTTTGGAAGCAAGCATCTTTGTAACACTTTACAACAAGCCCATCAACGCTTCCGTAAACCAGGAATGAATCCTTAGTGCTTCTCAAGTACTTAAGGATATATATAACTGCTGTCCAGTGACTTTCACCGGGATCAGATTGACATCTGCTCGTGACAATCAGAGCATAAGTGACATTCGGTCGAGTACATAATATGGCATACATGATAGATCCTATTGCCGAAGCACAAGGGATCTTACTCATCCGCTCTCTCTCCCCAGTCGTACTAGGACATTGACTCTTTGAGAGGGATATGCCATGTGACACGGGCAAGAAACCCTTCTTGGAATCTTGTATGCTAAACCTCTTTAGCATCTTGTCAACATATGTTACTCTGACTTAGCCCGAGAAGCGCTTTGGATCTATCTCTATAGATCTTAATACTTAACACTTAGGTAGCTCCTCCTAAGTCCTTCATTGAGAAATTTTTCCTAACCAAGTCTTTGCAGATTTTAGTGTCGGAATATCATTCTCAATAAGTAGGATGTCGTTGACCTACAACAACAGGAAAACAATAGTGCTCCCACTAACCTTCTAGTAAACACATGGTTCATCTTCACTTTTGATGAAACCAAACTCTTTGATTACATCACTAAAAACGAAGATTCCAACTCCTAGAAGCTTGCTTTAGTCCACAAATGGCTTGCAGCTATAGCAAATAGAATCCGGATGGATTTAACTTTGGCGACTGGTGAGAAGGTTTCATCATAGTCAATACTATGAACTTGCTTGAAACCTTTCGCAACCAATTGCCCTTAAAGGTAAACACATTACCATCGATGTCGGTTTTTCACAAAGACCCATTTGCACCCTATAGGTTTTACCGTTTTAGGTGGATCAAACAAGGTCCATACCTTATTTTTCATACATGGATTCCATTTCCGAATTCATAGCTTCAAGCCACTTCTTGGAGTAAAGGCCCGTAATGGTCAGCTGATAGGAAGTGGGCTCATCCTTACTTATGAGCATCACATCACCGGTATGAGTCACGAGAAATCCATATCTCTCGGGCTCATGCCGAATCCTATCCGACCTACGCGGTCCATGTGTTACAGGAACAGGATTCTTGTCCACAACACTTTGTGGTTCCTGTTCTTGTTCCATCTCAGCCTCTTTATCTCGAACTTCTTCGAGTTCTATTATCCTCCCACTGATTCTTCTAGAAATAGACACTCTTTCTAGAAAAATAGCATTCCGAGCCACAAACACTTTGTGCTCTAGAGGATTATAGAAATAATACCTTTAAGGTATCATACAAAAAGCACTTGTCGAATTTAGGGTCGAGTTTATCTGATGCTTAACATCTCACGTAAGCCTCACAACCCTAAATCCTCATAAAAGACAAATTGGGACGCTTCCCAATCCATATCTCATATGGTGTCTATCCAACCGATTAGATGGAACACGGTTAAGGTAAATGCAGCACTCAATAATGCATGTCCGTAAAAGGAAGAAGGAAGGTCAGCTTGACTCATCATAGAACGAACCATGTCTAACAAGGTTCTGTTCCTCCTATCGGATACGCCATTCCAATGAGGCATACCTGGTGGAGTAAGTTGTGATACTATACCACAACCCTTTAGATAGTCAAGAAAGTCTCGGTCTAAGTATTCACCTCCTCGATCTTATCGAAGCATCTTAATACTTTCCGAGTCGATTCTGTACTTCATTCTTAAATTCTTTGAACTTTTCAAAGGATTCCGACTTGTGTCTCATTAGATACACTTAGCCGTATCTACTGATGTCATCAGTAAATGTAATGAAGTATTGAAAACCACCTCTAGCCTGTGTAGACATAGGTCCGCATACATCAGTATGTATTAGACCTAGCAAGTCCTAGGCTCTTCACCTTTACCCGTAAAGGAAGCCTTAGTCATTTTGCCTAATAAATATGACTCATATGTCTCATATGATTCAAAATCAAATGAGTCTAAAATTCCAACTTTATGGAGTTTAGGAATACGAGTCTCGTTTATATGGGCCAAACGACTATGCCAGAGATAGGTTTCACTAGAATCATGTAATCTAACCTTCTTCGTATTAATGTTATAGATAGGCGTTACTAGGTTTAGAACATACAAACCATCGTTTAAAATGCACCATCATAATCAATTTCATTGAAATAAATAGAACAACAATTGTTCTTTATTCTCAATAAAACTTTTCTTGTCCATACAAGATACAGAAATCAAATTCCTGCTTATGGTAGGTACATAATATTAATTGTATAGTTCTTAAACCAAAATACTAGGTAAGGATAGATAGAAAGTCCCTACGGCTAATGTAGCAACTCTTCTGAGGCATAGGTCTATCTCATCCTTAGCCAATCTCCCACTCTTTCTCAGTTCCTACACATTTCTACAAATGTGAGAACCACATATGGTATCTAATATCCATGAGGCAGAGGTAGAGATATAAGCCTCTATAACGAAATTCCTAAAGTGGAAGTCTCACTTCCCTTCTACTTCTTTACCTCTTCAAGGTAAACAGGGCAGTTGCGTTTCTAATGGCTTGGTTTGTTGCAACGGAAACAATTTCCTTCTTTGCAACACCACCCATGGGTATCAGCACATGAGAATAAGAAGATGCACATGCACCAAACTTTTTGGTACATTTCTTCTTCTTCTCTAACTTTGCTTTACCCTTTCCTTCTCGAAGGAAACCAAGACCCCTAAGGCTCTCAATGTATCTAATCATCTTGAGCACACGAGGTCTAACGGGTGATAACTTAGCCATCTTGCATTGGAACAATGCCTTAGAGGACTCGTACCTCCCATGCCATACTTGCTCTTCTCAGAGCATTTTCAGGTGTTCGATCATATCGAACGCCCACATGTTATCATCTTGCTTCTGAAGCTCAGAGTCTATGGCAATTAGCATAAGGCATGTAACATCCAATGCATCATCAACATGCTTCTCACAAGCATCTACTTCTGCCCCTAGAAGCATTAGGCGCCAATTCATTAAGAACAGGCCCTTCAAGGACATACAAATTTTTCTTGTTTGAATACTATCCTCAAAATGTGATGCCACTCTAGGAAACTATTCCTATTCAGCTTGTCCTACTCAAGGACCAATCGCATAAATAAGTGCTAGTGTTTTGTGCCATGGTAATTCTACAACAATGATCAACTCACACAAATAATAGTCATGCATACAAATCATTTAATAAGGAATTCTATTAAACGTACTCCTACTACATAAATCAAGACAATTATATAAGTAGGCCAAGATCCATATTTCACTACAACATAAGTCAGCGAGGGCTGATCACCTATATCATAGCTATTTAGGTAGACAACTCTTTGTCAATTACATCTCTATGTAACTCTTGGATAGTTGAGTGAACAACACCTTGCCCAAGTCTATCTTATAGACTTGCTCAACCCTTGCCTCTAGGTCCTTAATCCTATTAAGATAACCTAGTTAAGTCCACACCCACAATAAGCAATCGAGATATTACAATTATCCACTCACACCTTCTTAGGATAAACAATGGCACCTTGCTTTGGCAAAAACCTACCAATTGTTGATCTTAAGCTTGATGAGTGCTTATCATGGAAGGCAACTAAGAACTTAATATTTTTCATCAACATATAATTCCAGCAAATTAAATGCTTGTTCTTGATAAATCATACATTGATGTTTGTAAATTTGGAAAACCAAAATTACATGTGAACATCGATGTTCAACTTGTAACATCATGTTGTGAGAATCTGATTCTCTCCAACTACTTGGCAGTAGCTCAATAACATCGATGTTCAACTCTTAAACATCGATGTTGTTGAGATTCTTGAACTCCAAACTTTTTGGCAGTAGCTCAATAACATCGATGTTGCACTTTCAAACACCGATGTTGTTGAGATTCTGAAAGTTTAAGATTTTGGCAGTACTCAGTATTTCGGCCATATCCAGAGCTGTAGAGCTCTGATTTGTGCAAACTTAGTGTCCCTAGAAAGCTAAGAAGTAGGGCTACAACGTTTCTGTTCAGACCAGACACCAATTCGGCCTCCTTCTGCCCTAAATTTGCTGTTGAAGTCGCTATAGTCCACAACATCGATGTTGAACCCTTCAACATCGATGTTTGGAGTTTGTGAATCCACAAAACATCGATGTTTTCAAGTAAACATCGATGTTGGAGGTTGCCGAACCCTCAAAACATCGATGTTGACCATCAAACATAGATGTTGGAGGTTTCCGAATGCATAAAACATCGATGTTGACACTTAAACATCGATGTTTGAGTACTTGAACTCAATATTGTGGCAGTAGCATTATAACATCGATGTTTAACATTTAAACATCGATGTTTGGGTTCTGGAACTCAAGAACATCGATGTTTAAATGTTAAACATCGATGTTGTTGGAGCTCTGGAACTCAAACCAATTTGGCCGAGCTCAAATAACATCGATGTTTACCTTTAAACATCGATGTTGATGAGTCCTTTGCATGAGAACATCGATGTTGGTCACAAAACATCGATGTTGTAGTGATTCGGCCGAAGCCAATCTTCATGCCAACATCGATGTTGATCACACCAACATCGATACACAATTGAAGACAATATGACATGATCATGCTTTATCACATAAAACATATCATGCATATTTACTCAAAACATACCAAACATATGCACATATTTGCATGGCAAATCATACATACCAAAACAAACTCAGCATATCATTTGATAATACACAAACACATCATGTTCAAAATCACTTAGCATATCTCATATACAAGATGATTCTTACACATGCTAAGATGATCATATCACAAATGCATCACTTATACGGTTTAGAGCTTCACAAGAAGGCTCCGCTACCACTGTAAGTTTCCGTAATCTATATGACACTCGTATACAACATCAAATGCACAGCGGAAGCAAGGAAACTTAACCAAGAACCAAGTGAAGCATGCATAAACCGTATAACAAAATTTACGTACCTTGTTCGGTTGAGGTCTTTCACCCAACTGTAGAGCCGAATCAGTTAGAGCCAGAAAAAAGCCTCGCCCCTCTACGGTATCCACACGAACCGTGATCAAGGTGGAATCGTCACACGATCCAACTTCCGAGCACTCCCGGACTGGGTGCTAGCAGCAGAAACCGGGAGCTACAACTTGGTGGTATTTATGTGTATGGTTATCTTCTTTCTTTCACAAAGGAAGAAGAAGCTGAAAGGTGAGTGTTTTCTCTAGTCTCTCAAGACTCCAAAAACGTTCAGAGAGCTCCAAGTGATCTGATTTCCATAGTGGTCAACCCCACTCACCATTATGCATTAGACAATTAGGCATAATGGCCAACCAAGTGGACCAAAGTGATGACCATCATCACTAAGTGTTTCCCACTTAGCAAACAGATAAAACACACCACACACACTCATGTCTGGTCAATAATACAGATATTATTGTCCCAAAACGACCCTGGTTCAACCACGGTCCAACCACGGTCCAACCACACCCGGTCCAACCTTTGTCCAACCATGGTTCAACCACTTGCCCGAATCAACGGTTCTTTGTGTGTGACCCTGTAGGCACTTGTAACGTCCGACAATAATTGTAAAATTCTCATTTTACAATTATAAGCAAAGAGCGGCGTCTAGCAACACATCATTGCTACCCGAACGACAAGATCAGTACTGATTCTCTATGCCTCGAAATATGTCATCGTCCTTTCGTCCCATTATCTAGATCAAACACGAGACATGGAATATGTCAATCTCGTATATGTTTAATCTATGTTTCTTGATCCCCGAGTTAACTGTATAAAACGGATACCCGTGATATCACCATATCACCTAATCCGAGCATGACCATGCATTTAACAGTTCAACTCTATCAAGAAACCATACGATAATATACCCGTTATATGGGTCGGACGAATCCCCTCTTGATCAATCAAAACCCACTACATACTCATCATATACCCAATGATTACCCTTATGTCCACCCAGTTACGGATGACTAGGAATAATATCAAAGTACATGATTCATATGTTGGATACCTTGACGATCTCAGGTCGGAGGACAATTACATCTATAAGAACCACTAATGACATACATATAACGTTCCATGTAGTGTTCTTATGTGGGTCGGTCCAGTCCACAAGTTCTCCAACTTGTACCCGTATGTAGAATTCATATCACATATGCAATTCTCAACATACGCTAGTCTTAATTTATTATTACAACCCATCCGTAATAATAATCGACTAGGGGCATTTAAGAATATGAAATATTCTAGGGTTATAAGTATGTGCAAGCGTTTATCTTATAAACGATACTTATTGGAATAACCTTAATGTGTATACATGACTACATATAATCATCCATGATTGGCTTTTGGGCGTATTACTAACAAAGGGAAGCAAAAAGTGGAGACTCTTATATAAAATATCAAGGATTCGTTAGTCGGTCTGAGCAAGGCTGAGGGCAAGAAGAAGGTCGACGAGGGAGATTCAAATGAAGATAATCCTTTTGCCGGCGATGAAGAGCCAGCTGCCCAGGAGCACAAGGAGGAATGGACGGAGGGTTCAGCTTCCAGCACACCATTCCCCACCAAACTGCTCAATTTTGGGAGTCTCTCCGCACAACAGGCGTCTGCAACATCAGTTTATGTCGCAGAATCTTCTGCTGTGCAAAACAAAGTTCCAGGTGTGAGGGACCTGCCATTACGGGGGATGAGTTGGCTGCAATCACGACTGCAATCTCGACTGCCATTCTGCATCCAAAATAAAAGATGGAGGCACAACTTAGTACAACTGTACAGCAGATGGTGGTGAACTGTTTGGAGCATTCCATGCTTTATTTACTGACCCAACTGTAAGGTCCTAACCTGGTTATTCTTCAAAATCACAATAATTTTGGTCTTCCTAACCCAGTTTTTGTAGGAAATAACCAGGGAGCTCCAAGGCGAGGGGCACAGATAGTGCAGGAGTAGGGGAACGAAGCTTGGTGGACCAGTGGCATCAGTCAGAAGGCTTAGTTTGCCACTCCAAGTGGTGGCCAGCAACGCGAGCTATTTGGCCCAATCGCTTTCCAGGGTTATGAACCCTAGGGTAATCCACAAGGACATGTCGTTGGGGGTCTATGTGACACCTGGGGTCGATGAAGGCGAGAAATGTACGCTGGTGCTGGGAAGAGTGTGGACAAGTAGCGGCTTCTGGCAGGCTTCTCGATGGAAGGGCACATGAATGAACCGAATCCACATCGGAATAGGTGAGACCTGACACTGTGTAGCGATGGGGCTACACAGTTTGGGCAATTTCGCAATTATATAGGTATAGGACTGTATAATTAAGAATAGCTCAAATGAAGTGATTTCGAGGTAGTACAAGTATGGGACTGTACAATTGAGAATAGCTTAAACGGCTTCATGGGTACTAACTATATCAACAAGGTGCACCTACCTTTTCGGTGCTCATTTCATAAGAACTCCAACATTAAACGTGCTTGACTTGGAGCAATTCTGGGATGGGTGACCTCTTGGGAAGTTTTCCCCGGAAACGTGTGAGTAAGGACAAAGCATATTGGAAAGGTCTCGTGTTGGTCTCTAGTGACAGTCGACAAGCCGGGACGTTACAGTTGGTAGCGGAGCTTCAGGACTCCTCTAGTACGGTGCGGGGTTCGAGGATGAACCTAGCGAAAGCTGGTGGGCCTGTGACACCCGGGGTTGATGAGGGCGGGAAGTGTACGCCGGTGCCTGGAAGAGCATAGACAAGGAGCGGCTTCTAGCAGGCTTCTCGACGGAGGGGCACATGAATGAACCGAAACCACACCGGAATAGGAGAGATCTGAGACTGTGTAGGGATGGGACTACGCAGTTGTGGCGACTTTGCAATTATACGGGTATGGGACTGTATAATTAAGAATAGCTCAAATGAAGTAATTTCGAGGTTGTACAAGTATGGGACTGTAGAATTGAGAATAGCTTAAATGGTTTGATGGGTATTAACTATATCAACAAGGTGCGCCTACCTTTTCGATATTCATTCCATAAGAACTCCAACGTTAAACGTGCTTGACTTGGAGTAATTCTGGGATGGGTGACGTCCTGGGAAGTTTTCCTCGGAAACGTGCGAGTGAGGATAAAGCATGTTGGAAAGGTCCCGTGTTGGTCTGTAGTGACAGTCGACAAGCCGGGACGTTACAGTCTACCACAAATCCTACCAGCCCAAGCCATTTTCAATAACGGACACCCTAATTATGCCGAATACCAGGCAGTTTTCGATCCAAATGCGGTCTCCCGTGTTGGTCTGTGGTGACAGTCGACAAGCTGGGACGTTACAGTCTACCACAAATCAAAGCAGCCCAAGCCGTTTTCAATAAACGGACACCCTAATTGTGCCGAATACTAGGCAGCTTTCGATCTAAGCGCGACCGCTCAGTATGGCGACTATAACCAGGGGGCAATAGGGCATTCAACCTGAATCCTAATCCCTGTATGGCCCTTGACTATAACCAGGACACTATGAGGCTCGGGGGGCAGTAGGCGCCAAAGATAGGGAATGAGGGCTGGCAGCACAATCAGAAAACTGGTTATTCCGACCAAAGAGTTCAACCTTTTGTCCCAAGGGTTAGTCAGCAAGGCCAGCTATATGGCACTGTCATTCATAATTCTCAGGATTATCAACTTCAAGGTGGTCCACAAGGTTATGCTGTCGGAGGATGGCAAGACGCCAGTATTCTCCTCCACAGTCTGCCACTTCCACTTGCAGCATAAGCCGTCCCCAACAAAAACGGCCAAACTATTGGCGGTCGATATCAAGAAAGTCACAAAATATCATCAAAGGTTTGCATACAAGGCTTGCAAGAAGTAAAGTCTTTTGTTGAAGAGGATGCTCGCCACGACTATAGCCTCTAAAATACATCAAAACAAGGGGAGCAAAGCCTTGGCTGATATTGGTCCGATGACAACCAATCTAATCTTGACTCGAATTAGTCTGTGTGTGATCAATCTAACCATGGTGTCAATGATGATCACCTATGCTATGATGAGTATACTACAAAGAATATTCGGTATTTAATTTTTATGAAATTTACGAAATTTTTGAAATTTTATTTCCAATTTTTACCCTCGGGGAATTTTCAGTTTTGGTCATGAAAAATAAATTATTTTCCTTGGGAATATCTGTACTAAGTTGCAATTATAACGTGTTTGGGTTTCGTCGGGAGTAAGTCGCGTTTCGATGTGAAAGGCGGGTTGAAGTAGTTGAACCTAAAACTACTTCATTTTGAGAAAAGAAAAGAAAAGAAAGAAAGAAAAAAAAACATTGACCAGGCTAGGGTGGGTTGACCACGCCAAGCCAAAACGAAGTGACGTCGTTTTGAACCAGGCGGGTGAAAACCCTAAGCCCTAATTCTTTTCTTCTTTCTTTCTCTTTTTCTTTTCTTTTCTTTTCTTCCCTCTTCTTTTCCGCCGCAGTTGTTCCCCCTCTCACCCACGAACTGCTCCCGATTCCTTCTCCCCTTGAATTGTGGCTTGAGCAGTTGATACCCATTATCTTGTTCCCTTATTCTTTTCTTTTTCTTCTTTTCTTTTGGTTTCATTTCTCCATTCCCCGATTTCACCATCTCTTTTCTTCACAAAACCCAAAAGTCGTCGCCGTCTTTGAATTGTCGCTGTAGCATCGCCCCGCCGCCCGTATACTGCTCCTTTTTCTTCCTTTTTCAGAGAGCCGCGAAAGGCGCCTTTAGGTGAGGCCGAGCTTACCCGACGAGCACGAACGAGAGATGACCCGACAACAAACTCGGAAGCCATCACTGCCGCCGTCTCCCACTGAGTAAGTGTCGTCTTCCTCCTTGGTTCTTCCTTCCACTTGTGATTTTTTTGGTGGGTGACGGGTCGGCTATCTGTGTGTATTGGTGAGCAGATTGGGTCGGCGGCCTGTTTCTATTGATGGCGGATGCGGGTTTCGCCCGCTGTGTTTGGCGAGTTGGTGGTGGTGGTTCGGGATGCTGCTGGGTTGTGACTGATGCGGGTTCGTCTGTAGGGTTGCTTCTGGGCAGTATTGTTGCAAGGTCGATCTTGGAGTTCGAATTCAGGACCTACGCGGGTTGATTTCTGGTAAGCTACCAGTCCCTTCTTCATTTTTGTTCGTTTAAATTTGGTGATTCTTGGATTGGTGTTGTTGAATCGAGTGTTGTTGGATGGTGGCGGTATTGTTGTAGTTCGCTTTTGGGGCTTTTGTGAATTTTTCGGCAGGGATGGCCGGAATCCGGCGAGTTCGGAGATTTTTCCAGCGAGGTTCAGGAACTGTTCCAGCAGGACAGGAATTACTTCTTCAGTTTTTAAATGGTATTTTTCGGCATTGTCTCGGTTTTGTTTTTGTACTTAAATTATTGGTTAATTGCAAACATGTACAATTAAATTCAATTGGACTTAGTTGAAACCAAGTGTGACACGTTGAGAGATGTGTGGCCGGAATTCCATCAACGCAGATAGGACTGTTAGGACGGAAAGGCTGGGATCGGGTTTATTAAGTGGAATGATTTCCATGACGGATCGGGCCAGGCCCATTAACTTCTTTATGTGATTAATGGATATGGTATGGGCTTTAGGCCCAATAAAGATTAAATAATTTAAGATGGGCTTTAGGCCCAATGACTTTTATTTGAGATGGGCTTTAGGCTCGATAAGGTTCGATTAAGTTTATATGGACTTCAAGCCCAACAACTATTATGGATATGTACCTTAGGCCCAAAGGAAAATAAAACCTAATGATTTAATTTAAGTGGATTTTTGGTCTCGGGCTAAGATTATAAGACTGGACGGGCTTAACCCACGATCTATTTTAATCGGGCTTAAGGAGTAAAGATGATATGTTTTTAAGTCACGGCATTGACATGCTTTCATCATATTTTTTATGAGCGTGCCTTATATGCGGTCATAAATTTTTTATGAATATAGGAATGGCGAGATGGAACAAGGCTTCAGTTCTGAGACAATTAATATGGCCTAGATGATGACATATAAACCCTTGTATGAATTATTGCCTACTATACTCGGTTAGTGAACATGGATAATGATATGGTGATTCTTGTTTGGCATTGAATGTTGTATGCTTGTATGCCTATTGTGTTGATGCTCTTGTTTGCACTTTGTAGCATAATGATGATATCTTTAATGCGGTATGCCTGGTTATGTGAATTGTGTGCCTGTATGATATGATATGCCTGTTGAGCATGCTTTGTGTTATTCTAAATAACATGATTTATGATTTTGAGGTTATGCGGTGAACTGTGGGCCGGAGGGCCGGAATTGCGATTAAATATTTAAATCCCACAACCCTGGATATTCATACTTACTGCACACATAATACCATGAGTATGGATGAGAATAATGTACAATAAAAATATACTACTGTGGGGCTGTTGACCGGTTGGTTCAAACGGGAAGTGATACCCCTCGGGTTTACATGCGGGATAGCATGTGTGGTCCAGATGTGCCTGGATCAGGAACAAGAAGTTCGTGGGTTGTTGACTGTTTCGATGTATTGTGCTTTTGCCGTAATTATATTTGGGCTTTAGCCCTGGTTGTCTGATCAGACGGGACCGACCTTGACGCACACAGTAGAGGGTCCTAATAAAAATGTTCAAACCTAATAAACATTCTTCAGTGATAATTGATTAAGTATAACAATTACGAGATAATTCATGACTAACGTGGAAAAATAAACAATTGACTCTATGATCTGTGCATTGCGGCTGCCACTGCCTGTTGCCGGTTGCCGAGGTATTTGTACTTGATTTGTATTTGTATACTCTGGTTTATTTGTTGGCGGTGAGATAGTGGTTGGTCTCACCCCTCACATCTTTACATAGATTACCTGATCATCGGTTAGGAGTGCATATCAGCAGGTGGCGGTGCTTTCCTCCTCGAGTCGGATCCATAGAGTTCATTGCATACATATTATCATATGTATTTGTCTTCCGCTGCATACTTGATTTCTTGTATAATCTATTGTATAATTTTATAGTGATTATGTTGTTTATAACGTATCCCGGGTAATTTGATCATTTCACATGTTATAATTAATTTAGTTGGTTAATTTGGGATACGGGTGTTTCAATGATCAACATCTTGATCTTCAAGAAGGATCGAAAGGCAATCAGTTATTGGTCGATCTGGAGAGGCCAACTCACCAGGAGGGCTCGGAACCATGTCCTCTTGAGGAAGATTCTTCTTCAAGTTTGCAAGGTGAAGGCCTCTATTGCGGACGAAGTTGTCATTCCGTTCAAAATGGCCATGATTCACAAAGCATTGCTGATAGCCAGAGCCATCAGGCTATTCCCTGTAAGAAGAAACATCAGACAATTTCTGGTGGCCAAAATCGAATGGCCACCACTAGTGGTCATCAAGCCGCTACTAGGGGCTAGAGCTGTCAGACTATTCCCAAAGGCCAGAACTGTATGGCCACCCATGGTCACAGTCAACAAATTTTTGGTTCTAGTTATATGCAAAAGACGTCACACAACACCCTCAAGCCACAGACCATGCTTGCATGTTCTAATGCAAAGATGAAGGCAAAGGCGATGGAAATCAACTACGAAGTCACATGGAGCTCTGAATGCAAAAGGGTTAGTCCAAAGGTGCGATTTCGATCTGAAAGTGGTCGACAATATGCCTCCGTCCAGAATGATCAGGCCCTAGCACCCAAGGATTTTAGGTGCCATGTGAACCAGCCGAGATGGAAGCCACAACAAAAATCAATTTACCCACATGTGCACCTGAAGGATTTGGAGGCTTATTCGTGCAAAACCGGCTGCAAGCGCGCAGCGTTGCTGTAGTAAACAAGGTAGAATCACAGGGACTACGAAATAACACTGTCCTTAGAGTTTTCGATTGATTAGGCTATAAAACAACAAAAAAATAAAAGTATCAAATGGGTGAGAGTAATAAAATGAACAGAATAAAGTAAATATGCTAAAAAGAACAGTAACAGTGTGTACTGGTGAAGTGATTCAGTAATAAAGAACCTAAATTGTACGGGGTTCACTACAGTGCATGCTGTCTAAGTAATAAAATTATGGTTTGGCTAACTTATTCGTCTATCTTGTAGGGCTCCCTAGCCTATGTTAATCTATATCTTGCATCCGCTCGCTCTATAGAATCTACCCTAGTCGAGACTACCTTGCATCCGTTTGCTCTACTCCAAATCTAGGGTGCAGTGGGCGTTGTGCTAGGTCCTTGATACTCAACTAACCTAAAAGAGAGATCCTCTTACTAGTAGCATAGAGGCTGAGTATGGAGCGTTCTGATTTCTTAGTTTCTCCGCTAGGTGCTTCGCTAAGTCATCTAAGGTGCACAAGAGGGTGATCAGGCCGCATGCGCTGTTTAGCTCTCCATACACAAGTCAAGGTAAAACAAACAATAGAAGCCAAAACACGAATTATTACTCAAACATAACTGTAGCTACTTCCCATAAACCTAGATTAAGGAATTTAGTTCATGAAGAAACTAAAAACAACAAACAAGAGAATAGGTGACAACGACATGCTGTTAAAATATGAACCTAAGAACTCCATTTGCTTCAATAGAATTCTTCAAGATCCTTATGCTCTGAAGGCTGTGTGTTTTGCTCCAGAAAATAGAGAAGTCGAAGATAGCTCTTTAGGGTTTTGTTCTTTTCTATTTATAGTGAACAAATCTCTTGTTAAAACCCTAAATCTTGAGGAATAATTTTTCCTCTCAAAACCTAGCAGTAGAAGGTCTTCTTTCCTTCCAAGGAGTATCCACGTGATCACCAATAAAGTCTTCTTGAATTTAGGTGCGTGTCTCCAAATTAATTATAAAAATCAGGACTTTGACGTAGCGCCGCTGTCATGTTGTATCTGGGCGTTGTCGCTGGTATAGTTTGAACTGGAACTGGGCATTCAGCAGCGCCTCGCTGTTTTCGGGCCAAAATCGTCAAAATCCACTCCAAAAAAGGATCTAATTGCACCTGAAAGCAACCAAGAGCTAGGAAAGTAGAATTTGGTGTAAAAACAAGTGATTTCCTATCTAAATGCATGATTTGATGCTAAATGCAAGGCCAAAAAACTACAGTACATGCTGTAAAAGTATGTAATTTCATGCTCATCAAGGCTCGAATTGAGAAATTTGGGCTTACAAGGACACATAAGAGGTGCATGTAGTGCCTATGGTAGGAATTAGGTGTCAGCCACCAAACATCACCGAAGAGAACAAGGAGACCGTTGGCCGAGTCCCGGCCAATTCAGAGTGAAGTTGTTATTTCCAGAAGACATAAAGAAGAATGACTAGATACTTAGCCTCAACGATCAACCAAGGCGAGGTTATCGGGACGATCTGGGAGACCAATAAAAGTACGTTATCATGCTCATCAAATTCCCCCAAACTTGAACCTTTGCTTGTCCCCAAGCAAAACATAAATTTAATCACAACGAAAATGATGCAGCAGGAAATTACAACAGCCATCTCGAAATTAAAGCACATCAGCAGCGCCTGTCACGCACACTACAGCTCCCGCTGCCAAAATCCTATATTGTCTCATTGAAGAAAAAATATCAGTTCTAATTCATCAAAGTTCAAAAAGCACAGAGATGATAAAAAAAAAAATCAAATAGGTAGCCGCTCAACCTTCAAAGCTCCTTATGCCTTTGCAAAAAGGTATGTACCCAAACTAATCAACCGTCTCTCATAAGCCAATTCAAATTTCCTTTCTCTACAAATGAGCATAAAGGCCTAATTAAGGATCAAAAGGTCTTTTTTGGTCATGTAATGAGGTCAGTTTGAGGCTAACAAAGAAAGGGAATTAGATGAATAACAAAAACTGCTTACCTTCCGAAAATCCTAACTTAGGATAGCTTCTTCCACAAATTAATGCACAAACCAAGAATTTTTTGGACCTTTGGAGCACAAAAAGATTAGCCGGAGATAATGAAAGCAAAAGATTATCAAGGGAGTGAAAAGAGTTTTTTGTTTGTTTGTTTGTTTGTTTTTTCTTTTTCTTTGGTTACTCCCTTGACCACTTTAAAGTACATCACTCATCTCCATCTTTATAAATTACAAAGCTCCATTTATATCTCGACAAACTCCTTGTGTTTTCACTTTACAGTGAGAGCTGTCACGATGCTGTCATCCTAAAAATTAGAACAAGGAAGGTAAACAGACAAAGTTGGGCTATAATTTGAAGAACAGCATGTTTAAAAGCACTTTGATGGTCATGTAAGGCTCAAATAGCTTAGGTCTGATGGTGTGGGTATGTGAAAATAAATTTGACAATCAATATAGGCTCAAAGGGGTTGTCAAGTGGAAAATTATGATACAGGTAAGATAATCATCAATTTAAGCTCAGCAAACAATGCCTATATCATTTCCTCAATTATACCAATATGCTAAAAATTTTGCTTCAAAAGAAAACGAGAATCGGTTCTAAGATAGCTGACAGCGGGCACTGTAAAGTTAAAAGAAGAGCAATTGGCACAAGTTACCTTGTTGGTATCACGATTCCCAAGTGATTTTGATTTTCTCATCCTGTACAAACTAAACCATAGTGAACTTGAATGATTATCAGGTATTAAATTAAGAATCATCAGGAAATCGCAACGGGTGAAACAACAGCGTGCGCTACAGCATGCTGCTTCAGCGGATAAAACCGAGAAGGCGTAATAAATTCCAACAGCATACATAACAATAATCAATTGGCCATGAATAGAATGCATAAACATAAACACAAACACAGAAATATTAATTTCTGCCTCCCCCAAACTTAAAATCCACAGTGGCCTCACTAGGGGTAGAAATCAACAACTACACAAAAGAAAACATAACAAAAAGGGAGAACTCTCCCAAACTTGTCCAAATAAATAGAACAGGACGAAAAAAGAAAAGACAAATGTAGAAAATAAACATGAGAATGCAGAGCATGAAAGTGCAGCCAAAATATCAGGAGGCATCCTTGGGCAACCGGTCTTGGAGGTCTAACAGCATGCTGACAATCTGCCGCAACTGAGCCCCAAAAATCTCCTATAGCGTCTTGAATCTGGCATCAAAATGATGTTGCAGCAACACCAAATTGGCAGCAGTGGCTGCTGGAGCGGAGGAGGGATTGGAGGCAGTGGCTGCTGGAGCGGAGGAGGGATCGGAGGCAGCGGCCGCTGTGGCTGAACTCCCAGGAGCAGCAGGCGCTGGCTTAGGCTTGAAAGTAGGAAATGGATCAAGGAACTTCAGAGCCTCGGTCTGGCTGCATATGGTGATCTCCTGAATCTCATCATACTTGGACAAATCAACACAAAAAATGCTCCACTAAGGCCGTGATAAAACCAACGCACCCCAAATAGGTCTTCTTCAAATAGTGCTCAAAGCGGGCGAATAGGTAACTGCCGACATTGATAGGGCGGTGATGAATAAAACACCATAGGAAGAACAACTCATTTCCAGCCACCACTGTCATGCTGATGCTATGGCAAAAGATGGTGCAGGTCAGGACATTGTGCACATACATCAACATGAGGTCATTGAGAGCAGTGGCAGGGGAATAGGAGGGACTGTACTTCAACCCGTTGGTGGAGATTTCAGCCCAAGCTGCCTGTGCATTAGACTCTGGTGGGGGCCCCCTCACTCTATCATCCGGGAACCCAAACAGAGAATTGAACTCCGACAACGTCATGCTGTGAGTTCGATTGTCCAACCGGAAAGAAATAGACTCATCAATCCCAACATCGCTGTCACCTGGAATTGGCGTGAAGTTCCCGAAAAATTAATGGGTCAGCGCCAGGTAGCTAAACTGGTACATCTCTGAAACTTAACCCAGCCAATAGCCGCAAACAGGTCATCAATAAGTGGGGGAAATTTACAGGCATAGTGGGCACACTTATCGAAGAACCTGGTATTGAGGACCTCCTTGGTCGCCTGCAGCGTGTGTTGTTTGCGGTGGGCGTTGCTGACAAACTTAATCGCCACCGATGGCTTTGGAGCAGCGGGCGCTGTTTTTACGACCTCCACGCCAATGCTCGCAAGCTGTTTACGACGGCCGCTACGCCCGAAGGCGGGTGTCACGGAGCGCTGCTAGTGCTTGGCTAGTGGAGGAGAATCAAGGGCTGTGCTCCGATCCTCGCTCTTGACCTGTGGAGAGGATTCAGGTGTCGGACGCTTGCCATCGCATTTGGCCTTGGCAGTAGCTGCTCGGCTGGTCCACGATGTGAGCTGGGTGGTGGTGCGGTTGCTCCTGCGAGTGCATGCTACGGGTAGGGAGAGCAGCGTTAGGGTGGGATGGTGCAGGTGTTATCGCCGTCGGCTATGGCGGAGAGAGGAGAGAGAAAAAATTAGGGGTTAGGGATTTTGTGTATGTGGTTATCGGGTAGGAGAAAAGAAAGAAAGAGGGTGTGAGAGAAGGAGACAGCGTGTTGAGGTAGTAGAGAGGGGGAGGTAATGATGGTGTTGGGGGCGTGGTGGTGTTGGGAAGTGGAGAAATTTAAGGGGGTGTGTATGGAGAGTGGGTGGAGTTAATGAGGAAGGAAAAATCAACCGCCAAAAGAAGTCCCCCAGAAATTCATCAATCCAAAATAACTAAAACTCCAAATCTTCTGCCCATGATGACACTGCTGCTTGAACTATGTCTGCTACGAAATTGGTGTCTTTCTCCCCCAAACTTATATTTTAGCATGTGCTTTCATGATATGAAAAATGCATGGATGCAAGGGTATGATGGATATTTAGCACACAAGGTGTATGATGCACTGAATCTGGACATGCAGAGCAGAAAAATAAAAGAAGAGTTTAAGTGGCTTCACTGGATGTCGATGTAGGTGGAAGATAGCAACAATGCGTGCTGTAGTTCATCAAATCCTTGTCTTTAGGGTATTTTTTTATTTTTCTACTTTTTATGGCTACAAAAAGAGCACCAAAACAAAAACAAAAAAAGATAAAATAAATGGGATGTACTAAAAATAATAAAACTTACCCTCGGGTTGCCTCCCGAGCAGCGCTTCTTTTATGTCTTGTAGCTGGACACAAAGCTGGTCACTCAGCAGCGGGCACTGCTAGTGAAGCAACTAGCGACTCATCATTAGGTGCATTAGGAAAATATTACTTGAGTCGTTGGTGGTTGGCTTTGAAAGGCGGTTTATCACCCTTTTGGATCTCAACAGCACCATGGGGATAAACCTAGACCATAATGTATAGCCCCATCCAGCGGGACTTCAGCTTGCCAGGGAACAGCCGCAGACGGGAATTAAACAGCAACACCTGGTCACCCTCCTTGAACTGCCTCCTGAGTATATTGCTGTCATGCCACTTCTTGGACCTCTCCTTGTAAATTCTATTGTTTTCAAAGGCCTCAAGACGGATCTCCTCGATCTCATTGAGTTGCAATTGTCTGGCGGCGGCTGCTGCCTTATCATCGAAATTGGTCACGATGCTCCAAATCAACTAGTAAGTGGTAGAACTTTCCATATACCATCTTGTAGGGAGTAGTTCCAATAGGTATCTTGTAGGTAGTCTGATATGCCCACAGCGCGCATCTAGCTTCATAGCCCAGTCCTTGCGGGTGGTGTTGACAGTTTTCTCCAACATACGCTTGATCTCCATATTAGAAACTTCCACTTCACTATTTGTTTGAGGGTGATAGGGTGTTGTAACCCGATGTGTAACCCCATAATGCTTCAACAACGCCGTAAACAGCTTGTTGCAAAAATGGGACCCTCCATCACTTATGATAACCCTTGGAACACCAAACCGTGTGAATATGTTCTTCTTCAAGAAACGAGTAACAATAGGGCTATCATTGGTTGGAGATGCAACAGCCTCAACCCACTTGGTCACGTAGTCCATAGCCACAAGGATGTACTAGTGTGAATGGGAGGAAGGAAAAGGACCTATGAAGTCAATTCCCCAAACATCAAATGGCTCGACAAATAGCAGCCCCTACTGTGGACCCTCATGGCACTGGGATATATTGCTAGTGCGTTGGCAGCGATCACAGGACTTTACAAACTCCCGGACAACCTTGAAGATGGTTGGCCAAAAGAAACCAGAGTGAAAAACCTTAATTGTTGTCTTCTGGGCACCATAGTGTCCTCCATAAGGGGCCTGATGGCAGCTGGCGAGGAGAGTCTTGTGGGATTCTTCAAGTAGGAATTTTCGTATAAGGCCATCCCCACAGCGTTTGAACAAGTCCGGCTCATCATAGTAGTAATGCTTGATATCAGGCAAGAATTTCTTCCATTGATTGTAGTTGATATTAGGGGGAAAGACACCACATACTATGTAATTCGCAAACGGTGCATACCATGGAAAGTCGAGTCTGAAAACAGTAGCAGCAGGTCGTGTTGCCCAGACAGCGCACACTGCTAATGACTCGTCGGGTAACTGATCATTGATAAGGGGCTCATCCATTGGTGAATTCTCTCGATTTAAAACAATATGAGAGAGATGATCAGCCACCACATTCTCTGTCTCCTTCTTGTCTCTGATTTCCAAGTCGAATTCTTAGAGAAGAAGGATCCAGCAGATGAGGTGGGGCTTAGTCTCCTTCTTAGTCAATAGGTATCTCAGAGCTACATGGTCAGTATGGACAATTACCTTGGACCCAAGGAGGTATGACCGAAACTTGTCAATAGCGAATACTACGGCCAGCAACTCCTTCTCGGTGGTGGCATAATTGAGTTGGGCATCATCCTGCATGCGGCTGGCATAGTAAATAGCATGAAGTTTCCCATCTCTCCTCTGCCCCAGCACAACGCCTACAGCATGGTCGCTGGCATCAGTCATGATCTCAAAGGGCAGCGTCTAATCTGGTGGCTGCATGATTGGTGCGGTCACCAGCGCTTGCTTTAACCTGCAAAAGGCATCTACACAAGACTGATCAAATACAAAGTCAACATCTTTATTAACGAGGTTCGTCAAAGGCTTTACAATCTCTGAGAAGTCCTTAATAAAGCGTCGATAAAAAAAGAATGCCCTAGGAAACTACGAGTATCGCGCACTGTCATGGGTAGAGGTAATTTTTCAATAACTTCAATTTTTACTTTATCAACCTCAATACCCCGGGCTGAGACCAAGTGCCCCAGTACAATACCCTCTCTTACCATGAAGTGACACTTCTCCCAATTAAGTACTAGATGTGTTTCCTCACAGCGCTGCATCACCTTGGTTAGATTTCTTAAGCAATTATCAATAGAAGTTCCATATAAAGAAAAGTCATCCATAAATACTTCCATGGTATCATCAATAAAATCAGAAAATATGCTCATCATGCAACGCTGAAAAGTAGCAGGCGCATTACATAAACCGAACGGCATGCGCCTGCATGCAAATGTACCATATGGGCAGGTGAAGGTTGTCTTCTCCTGATCGTTTGGATGGATGGGATTCTAGAAAAACCCTTGCATTGCATATCCAAATAGCAGAAGTGTGTGTGCTTGGCCAGTCGCTCCAGTATTTGATCGATAAAAGGGAGGGGGAAGAGATCTTTACGGGTGACGCTGTTGAGTTTGCGGTAGTCAATGCACATGCGCCACCCCGTCACTGTTCGAGTAGGAATTAATTCATTTTTTGCATTGCGAACCACTTTCATCCCTCCCTTTTTAGGTACCACATGCACTGGACTTATCCATAGGCTGCCCGAGATAGGATATATGATGCTGGCGTCAAGAAGTTTGACGATTTCCTTATTGACCACCTCCTTCATGTTCTCATTCAACCTCCCCTGATGCTCAATCGTGGCTTTGCATCCTTCCTCCAATGGGATGCGGTGAATACAGAGAGAGGGGTTGATCCCCTTGATGTCGTCAATAGTGTAACCAATAGCAGCGCGATGTTATTTTAGGACAGCCAACAAAGCATTCGTCTCATCTGCAGAAATGTTAGCACTAACAATAACAGGATATGTATAATTGGAACCAAGGAAATCATACCTGAGATCTGATGGAAGGGGTTTTAATTCCACCTTCGGTACAGCGGGCTGAGGAACAGCGTCCGCCCAGCTTTTTCTGCCCAAGTGTTGCGTTGGAGAATTTCAAACACCTGTTGGGAAGGATGTATAATGGGGATAGTAAATGTGCTACATCTCTCACAGCAGGGTCTTCATCCTCAGGTACTACGCTGGTGACCAAGCAGACCAGTAGCACATCATCAGAGTCGACAGCAGGCGCTGTCTTCGTTATTATTTCCTTCAGATCATCCTCCAAAATCCGGACCATGTAGCAGGCTTTAGAAGGGACTTCAGACTTAAAAGCTCTCTGGACATTGAACTCTACAGTCTCCTCCTCAACGCGTAATGTCACACTCTCATCCCCAACATCAAGGATTACACCAGCTGTGGCAAGGAAAGGTCGGCCAAGGAGGATAGGGGTTTGGTCATCAAGCTTCATATCCATGATGACGAAATCACATAGAATATAGAACTTCCCGACTTTAACTGGAACGTCTTCAAGGACCCCAACAGGATATTTTACGGATCGGTCAGCAAGCTGCAGCACCACGCGGGCTGATTTCTCTAAAGTCAGCTGCTGGGCTGCTAATAAAGGCATCAAACTCACACTGGCCTCAAGATCACATAAGGCTCTGTTAAAATTCTGGGTACCAATTTCACAAGGTATGGAAATACTACCTGGGTCACCCAACTTGGGGATGTGAATCTGATGCTGCAGCAAGGTGCTGCAGTTTGCTGTCAGTGTCATTGTCTGCTTCTCTATAGTGCGCTTGTTTGTGAGGATCTCCTTCAAAAATTTGGCATAGGTGCAGCATCTGATCTAGAACAGTAGTGAAGGGAATCTCAAATCTGAGGCCACTGAGCATATCTACAAATTTGCGGCATTGGTCTTTAAGTCTGCTCTTCTTATACACTTGTGGATATGGCAGCGGGGGCTTGTATGGCACTGACAGTGGCATCTTCTTTGGCGTTGCTTCCGGCAGCGTCACTGGTTTGGGCGCTGTGTTCTGTTTCTGCTCGAGTTCAAGTTAGGAAACTTTAGTTAACTTGGGAACAGGATGTGAAAGCTCTTTCCCATTCTTTAAAATCACTGTCTGACACTGCTGCTTGGGATTGTCTTCTGGTTGTCCTGGTAGCCTTCCCTGCGGCTACTGCTGCTGCATTGCAAATTGTGCAACTTGATTCTGCAGCATCTTACTGTGGGCCTTCAGCTAATTAAACTCCTTATCCATCCTATTCTGACCTTCAAGCAGCTACTTCATCATCTGAGTTAATTCTGAGTACCCTTCTTGCTGTCCACCTTGTCGCTGCAGCTGCTGCCCCGGATGCTGGTACCTTTGATTGTAGGTTTGGTTGGGGTTCGATTGCTAGCCCTGATTATACCCCTATGTATAGTTGTTGTATGACTGATTTGGGCAGCGATCTATGAAAATTGCCTCCTCTGAATTGTTCTCGGGACACTTAAAAAAAGAGTGAGGGCCACTACAAATTTCACAAACACTATATTGGGCAACAGGTTGTACCTGAGCGACAGGTTGCACTGGTTTGGTGGTTAAATCTTTGAGTTGCTTTGAGATGGCAGCGAGCTGGGCTTCAATAATGGTATTCTTGTCTACAAGATGCACTCCCCTCGCGCTGCGGCATGGTTCGTCATCATCTTCTAGGTTGAGTATTATTCTCTTGGCATCCTCATATGGTGCCTGCTTAAACTTCCCATCAGGTGTTGCAGCATTGAGAGTGCGCCTATCCTCAGGTGACATGGCGCGATAGAAGATCCCCAGCAACGCAGGTGGGTACACCCTATAGGCAGGTGAACGCTGGAATAGGTCCTGAAATCTCTTCCATGCTTGAACCATGGTTTCATCATATTTCTGAGTGAAATTGCAGATTTGCCCACGAAGCTCATCCATCTTGGTTTTAAGGAAATATTTCTTCAAGAATGCCTCCTCCGTTTACACCCAGGTGGTGATGCTACCCGCTGGCAGAGTTTTCAGCCATCGTTTGGCTCCATCCCTGAGAGAGAATTTGAAAAGATGAAGTTCCTTGGCATCTTTAGAGCAACCCTGAATCCTGGTTATGGCACAAATATCCAGAAAATCCTTCAAGTGCCGGTTAGGGTCCTCCAACGCCGATCCTCCAAACTGCTTGTTTTGCACCATTTGAACCAAATTGGTTCTGAGCTCAAAAGGATTATCATTGCGGGTAATGTGATGGCTCAATGAGGTTTTGTATGTCTGGGCCGCATGAGATGGTTGATTGGCAGATTGGGGATGTTGGCGAAGGGATCGACGATGTCATCAGTAGCAGCATTCTGATTGTGGCGCCGCTGGTTCCTCGGACCTACAGGGTTGACCATAGGTCTCTGCTTGAGGGGGTCGTCGATCACAGGAGGGATGATATTGCCATCAACATCCCTTGGTGGGTCGGCACGGCCGCGTGGGTCATTATTGCTGTTATGGGCCACGGGTGCTGTCTCGGCGGTCTCTGCTGCTTTCTGTTGCCTTGCTTGCCTACGGTTCGCCCTAGTAGCGCTTTCAATGTCAGGGATGTGTACAATATCAGGCTTTTGACTCCTGGTTTGCATACGCCAAATCGAGACACTGTTAGAGAGGGTACAGCGTGCGCTATCAATTACCTGCTGCAAGAAAACAAAGAAAATAAGAAAACAAAGAAAGCCTAATCAATTTAAAACAGTAAGTAGTATTATTTAGACGTAGTCCCCGGCAATGGCGCCAAAAACTTGTTCGTGCAAAACCGGCTGCAAGCGCACAGCGTTGCTGTAGTAAACAAGGTCGAATCACAGGGACTGCGAAATAACACTGTCCTTAAAGTTTTCGATCGATTAGGCTATAAAATAATAAATAAATAAAAGTATCGAATGGGTGAGAGTAATAAACTGAACAGAATAAAGTAAATAAGCTAAAAAGGAGAGTAACAGCGTGTACTGGTGAAGTGATTCAGTAATAAAAGAACCTAGAATGTCCGGGGTTCACTACAGCGCATGCTATCTAAGTAATAAAACTATGGTTTGGCTAACTTATTCGTCTACCTTGTAGGGCTCCCTAGCCTATGTTAATCTATATCTTTCATCCGCTCGCTCTCTAGAATCTACCCTAGTCGAAACCACCTTGCATCCGCTCGCTTTAGTCCAAATCTAGGGTGCAGTGGGCGCTGTGCTAGGTGCTTGATCCTCAACTAACCTAAAAGTAGAGATCCTCTTACTAGTGGGGTAGAGGCTGGGTATGGAACGTTCTGATCTCTTAGTTTCTCCACTAGGTGCTTTACTAAGTCGTCTAAGGTACACAAGAGGGTGATCAGGCCGCATGCGCTGTTTAGCTCTCCATACACAAGTCAAGGTAAAACAAATAATAGAATAGGTGACAACGACATGTTGTCAAAATATGAACCTAAGAACTCCACTTGCTTCAATCGAATTCTTCAAGCTCCTTCTGCTCTGAAAGCTGTGTGTTTTGCTCCAGAAAATAGAGAAGTCGATGATAGCTCTTTATTGTTTTATTGTTTTCAATTTATAGTGAACAATTCACTTGTTAAAACCCTAAATCTTGAGGAATAAGTTTTCTTCTCAAAAACTAGCAGCAAAAGATCTTCTTTCCTTCCAAGGAGTGTCCACGTGATCATCAATAAAGTCTTCTTGAACTTAGGTGCAAGTCTCCAAATTAATTATAAAAATCAGGACTTTGACGTAGCGCCGCTGTCAGGTTGTATCTAGGGGCTGTCGCTGGTGCAGTTTGAACTGGAACTGGGCATTCAGCAGCACCTCCCTGTTTTCGGGCCAAAATCGTCAAAATCCACTCCGAAAAAAGGACCTAATTGCACCTGAAAGCAAACAAGAGCTAGGAAAGTAGAATTTGGAGTAAAAGCAAGTGATTTCCTATCTAAATGCATGATTTGATGCTAAATGCAAGGCCAAAAACTACAGTGCATACTGTAAAAGTATGTGATTTCATGCTCATTGTGAGAACCCGACCCAAAATCACTTGGGCCTTCTGACCTATTCCTTTCACCTTCTTCTTCGGGTCAATCCCATATCATTGGAGTCGCCACCCAAATTTTATTAAGAGTAAAACTTGGAAAAAAACCTTCATATGACTCCTTAGGCAACCGGTCATGGCGAACCAAAGATATGGGATCGGGGGTTCGTCACGGATGGGAAGGTGTTAGGCACCCATCCGTGTTGGATCGAAATCTTGTACAATTAAAGAGCATAAGTGTGCTTTGTGTGCTTGTGCAAGTGTGGAAACAAACCACATAACAATAAATTGAATTGGAAGGGAAGGAGAAGAAGGTTTGGAACAAAAAGGGAAAATAAAAATATTTCGGCTTGAGTCTCCACCACTAGAGACCACCTACGTACCCCGGCGACCGGGTTCAAAGCCCACGTAGTTCTTATCATGGCATCACAGCAATCACATCATCAAAAGCATCATTATCATCATCACATCACAACAGCAGTAAATCAATAGAATCAAAACGGGTTACCTCGTGTAGCCCTCCTCTCGCTCATATGCGAATACCACTCTCGCAACAGAATCTGGGCAGAAATTCAACAGAGAATTCGGGGCAAAAGGAGGTCGAACTGGTGCCTGGTCAGAACAGCAAAGTTTTATATTTACTTCTTAGCTTTCTAGGGACACCAAGATCACAGCAAACCGACATCTACCGCTCTAGATATAGCTGAAATACTGAGACTGCCTGCACTGGACTCCTCTCCTCGGGTTTAGCACTTCTTCTCCACCGATTTGCTTGAATCCGCCTCCTTCCTCTTCTTCTCTTGACCTGCTACTGCTGCTGGTTCCTTGCTTGATGCTTCCCACGGTATTCCACCAGAGTTTCTGCCTAAGAATGTGTTTCTAGGCTTGGAGAAGTAGAGTTTCTCCAAGCACTTCAAAGCTTATAGGTGTGTGTGTGTAGAAAATGTTGACCCCTCTGAAATGTGTGTTGGGGGTCCTATCTTTAGTACTCTGGGAAGCCTAGGGGTGTGGACCTGCTTAATGGTCAAGATTATGCCCGAAAATCTGGTCCAAAACCATGTAGGATCGAAAAAGAAACAAAATCTGAGATATTCGGGGATCCTGGGCACTTATGACCGCCATGGCCGGCGGACATGTCTTGGATGATAGCCATGGCCTGGCTGTCATCCCGAGATGACCGCCGGGCTTTCCCGGTTTTGTGCGTTCTTTCCTTTTTTTGCTCCCGAGTCTCCCTAATTCCGCTCTGATTCGATCCTGCAGCGTAATCAACCCCCAATCTTCCTATAATCACTCAATTGCTTGATTAGCACTCCCCCAAATCTTCCCATAATTAATCAATCACACATTAACACCCAATTAACCCCAAAATCTTACCAAAAACACAAAATCTACTTACATGATAATTAACTCTGATTTTCCACGAAAATCAGAGCTAAAATTGACCTGCAAGAAATGTGTTAATAGGCTGGACAAACTCTGGAGAATTAATTAATTTGGACCCTTAAATCCAATCCTAACCCAAGAATAAATCATCTCATTATTATTGGGTCAAAAATAACTAAAAGAGCCCATGCAAATGCATATTAATAAATAAACCATATCATATATTTTATCCTAAGGTTAAATCATCTCATTAATCCTAGGATTTAAGCGCATAAAGGTTTATGTCATCAAAATACACCAATTCTACTAAATTAAAATTCATATCACGCTTGAACCTTGGACCAAATCATCTCATTGATCATAAGTCTACACATGTACGAAGTCTAATTTAGTAAAATTTCCGTGGCTTAAATTTGGGTGTTCACAGATGCCCCTCGTTGATGAGTCCTTATAGACTAAGGATGAAACAAAGTAAGACAAGAACAACCAAATTCGAATGATTAATGTGTGTGGTGCATGCCATGGGTTGGAGCATCTCATGCTACGCTTCGGGAATCATCTCATCCCGAAGGTCTCTGGGAATCATCTCATCCCAAATTCTCAAGAATCATCTCTTCTTGAGGTTTGAGGGACTGGCCCTCGGTTTATGGGAATCATCTCATTCCGAGGTGATAGAATCATCCCATCTATCAAGTCATTGGCTTGACCATCTTAGTCTGGGTGCTACCTCATGCCTAGGTTTGTGAGCTTCATCCTATGTCTACTTCATGTCGAGGTTCATCTTATGTCTGGGTGCTACCTCGTGCCGAGGTTTGTGAACTTCATCCTATGTCTAGGTGTTACCTCATGCCGAGGTTTGTGCATCTCATCTTGGGTGTTTCCTCATGCCGAGGTTTGTGCATTTCACCTTATGTCCACCTCATGTCGAGGTTCATCCCGTGTCTGGTTGCTACCTCATGCCAAGGTTCATCTTAAGTTTGGTCATTATCTCATGCCGAGGTTTGTATCTGGATTTCACCTCATGCTGAGGTTTGTGTCTAGGCATTACCTCATGCCAAGGTTTGTGAATACTGACATTTCGTCGTTTTGCGGTTTCTGGTTCGTATGTTTCAAGGTTGGCTCATTATCAAGGCTTGTGGAGGCTGGACTCCTGGCTTACTGGTTTCCTTATATCTAGACACCTGGGTCTAGATCTCTCATGCTCTCTGGTTCTACTCATATGTGGATACTTGGGTCCAGTTCTCCTATGGCTAGGTTCTTATCTTTGCGGGTTCTATTTCTGTCTGGATGCCTGGGTCCGGGTACTTCACTTCTCTCCATCTTTCCTTTGGTCAGGTTCAATCCCTTGTGGTCTTTTCATGGTTGGGCTCTGGTTTCACTCAGGATTGGGCGCCTGGGTCCAGGTATCTCACTCCTCTCTTTTTAAGGTTTACAAAGGTCGGGCATTGCTTTGGCTGGTTCTCTAGTTTTGACTGGATTCCTTCATGTCTATGTTCTTTCCTGTCTAGGCATCTAGTGGCTATATTCTCTAGTTTTGACTGGATTCCATACCTCTCTTCTAACTGGGTTTACCCCCCAAGGTGCAAAAACTGGGTATTCTATTCACTGGGCTCAATCATCTCACATCTCTCGGGCTCCCCAAATTCGAAGCAGGCATTCTCTCATGACTCGGTTGACTGGACACCTCACATCCCTAGGTTTGCAAAGACTAGGCCTTTGGTTTTCGACTGGACTCTTTCTATGCAAAGACCGGGCTTTGGCTTTGGATTCTCTCATCGCTCGGGGCTGACTGGACTCTCTCTTTTGCAAAGGCTGGGCTTTGGCTTTTAAGTGGGCTCTCTCTTGCTGGATTCCTCTCTTTCCAAAGACCTGACTTTGGCTTTTGTGATTGGGTTCTCTCACCTCTCCTACTTCTCAGGTTTCCAAAGACCAGGCTTCGGCTTTTTATTGGATTGGTATGGGCTAGACCAGGTTGACTCATATACTCAAGTTGGATGTGTGTCTGGGTCCTCTCTGTATTGCCTCACAGGTTTGGGATTATCCTTTGGTCGGGTTGCCTATGCTCATGGTTGGGTATTACTCCCAGTTCGGTTTTCTCAGCATAAGGTGTCACCTCATATTTGGAATGCCTGGATCCCATGCCCCTAGATCACCAAGTTAGATGTGTCGTGTCCCTTGAGACATACAAACCAAAAAGTGGGGTGGATGCCCCCAGTATCTCGTCATGGTCTTAGGGATAAGGTTCTATGTAGAAACACATGTGATCTACATCTTTTCTGCCTTAGTCAAATGAATGGGCTCGTCATGCCCCTAGAGATCAATCAAAATGGGGTAGCACGCCCCTTGCCCCTTTGTACAAGAATTGGCTCTTACAACTCATTAAGAATGCCCAACATCAGTCATGAACATGAAAAGCTGGGGCCCATCGTGCCCTTAGACTTATTGCTTGTATTCGACTCGGGACACGTCATACCATTACACATTGACCTTGAACCATTAAATCGAGTCATCTCGTCAGGACATTGCATGCCCATCATTTACAAATCAGTTTCAAAACATGGGCATGGCCTATCCCGTTCCTAAGTCAAATGTCCATGTAAAATTAGGGTCCTTCATGTCCACAACCATTAATCGGACTTTATGGTATGGGCACTCTCGGCCCCTTCTCAAATTGAAATTAAAAAACTGGGCCTTACAACTCAAAAAGAATGCCTAAAGCACAAATTAATTCGGGGCACATGTCGTACCGCTACACTTTGACTCCAAAAATCATTAGTTCAAAAGTCACCTCGGGGCATCTCATGCCCATACTAACAAATCAACTTTATGGTATATGGCATGATCTACCCTCTGTGTGTAAATCCATCTTGACTCAAGCTTAGCAGAGATTGGGGTGTGACATGCCCCTTTGAAAAATGACATGCCCTTTTTACTTAACGAGGTCACCAAAACCCAGGCATGACATGCCCTTTTCGTACAAGAAGATCAACTCGATAAAAACCATTCAAAACTCAAAGCACAACATCTCCTTGTGTAAGTAAATTCGCTAACTCATCAGACCAAAAGATTAGTGTAAAATCAGCTTGACAAAAAATCGGGGTATGACGTGCCCCTAGAGTCTGCGGGTGCATATCTCGGGCAGAGGCATGGCGTGCCCGTTGTTCTATAGACAAAGTCTTCTGAAGATTCGGGCATGCCATGCCCCTCTAGTTATCATCCCTAGGAAATGTAAGTCTACACCATGTCATGAGTTTATGGTATTATCACTTTGATTGATCATTCGTCCTCAATCAAGTCTACCTTCTCAAGAAGTTCATGATGCATGAGCATGCCTAAGTGTGTCGTCTTTTCAATGCATGGGGATGCCCATAGTGAGTGGTGTGTCAATGCCTCTAGTCTCTACATGCTTGTCTTCGGATGCAAGTATCTCCTGATTATACAATGATGTGTTTGCCTCTCGAATGCAAGTGCTCTCTACTTCTACATGGATGTATATGCCTATGACATGTCTTTCCCTGTTCCTTTTCTTTTCCCCTTTCCTCTCATCCTTTCTCTCGATTTCTCTCTTCTCACCTCTCCCCTTTTCTCTTTTCTCTCCTTTCCTTGTCCCTCCCTTTTTCTCTATCTCTCATCTTCTTTTTTATTCTCTCCTTATCTCATGTTCTCCCTTCTTTCTTTTCTTTTCTTTCCCTCTTCCTTTTCCCTTTGGATGCAAATGTTGTCTACTTCTACATGTGTGTTTAGATGTGCATGCTTTCTATCTAGATGTATCGCACGTGAATGCCCCTAGTATGATGCATGGGCATTGAAAATCATTCGAGCTAAGGTGTACATTAAACAACTTGAGGAAAAACGAGTTATCCCACAAAAACTCCTTAGCTTCAAAGAGAGAGACCCCTAGTGACCATGAACCATTCATTTCAAGCTCTATCTAGGACCCCAGGGGTGGACATTCCTTGTTGAAAGGTTTGGATGGACAAATTGTCTAATCAGAGTAAGGTGGACGGACGAGTGAATACCACTTTGATAATAGATGGGGACAACATGCCTAGATGCTTCTATACCCCTTTCGTTGATGATGTCATTGTCAACCGAATGGTCTACCTCTGATGGGTGATCTAACACATGGATCTCCCTTTGTTGTCATTGGTTACTATCCCATTTTCATTTTGGCCTTAACTTTTGCCTAGGCCGCCCTCTCGGGTTTTCAACCTAGCAGGCTTTTCTTTCTTCTTCTTTTTTCTTTTTTTTTCTTCTTTTTTTTCTTTTAGGGAGTAGAATCACAGACACAGAATATTGAGATCACAAAGCTTTGGGCAAGATCAAAACCACTCGAGCTGGGTATACTCGGATGACTAATGGAGAGGTAAACCATCGATTTCAATGAGGGGTTACTGGGAAACCAAAGTGTTATCGAGAGATCGCCGGGGGTGCATAACAATCAATGACCAAATTCAGAGTGGGTTTCTGGAGGGAGACGGACTCAATTGACAGTGAAATATAAATCCAAAAGAGAGGCTCTATGACTATAGAAAGAAGCCCGAATACAATCAATAGTGTGGCACGTGTATCTAGCAATGACCCAAATTTTTCCATTAAATCAATCTGGGAACCAATAATAGACCGAGCCCGTTGCCGGGTTACCTACGTATCTGTGGATATGGTGTCGGGTTTGAGATGAGGGTGTTTTATGGAAGACTGGAGAAAGTGGGTGAACACTTGTATTATGGCTTCTTCATTATGCTTTCTTCTTCCTAGTTTCATGAAATGAATTATTCAGGCACCAAGAGTCACTTCCTCGTTTTTCTTCTTTTTTTCTTTTTTTTCTTTTTTTTCCATTTCTTTTTTTTTCTTTTCTCTTCCTTTTTCTTTTCCCCTTTTTTTTTCGAGGAGAGTGAACCTTTTGAACAAGTGCACTTGGATTAGATTATTTCGGAAGCTAGATTCATCTTTGAGAAGCGACTCTTCTAGACAAGTGTTCTCGGTGGTTGTGATGGGGTTGACATGGAGGATGGATTGGAAACGTGTTCAAAGGTCAAATCGGATATGTGTTCGAAGTTCGGTGTCGGCAAAGTCTTTTTAGGAGGTGGATTATGGTAAGGGTTTAGGATTGCATCCACAGAATCAGGTCTTCGTAGTTCGTTTTTATGGCCCCCTAGATTGATCCAATGGAATGTCATGAAGTCATGCACAGCTCACCCTATATACACAAAAGATAAGGAAATTAAAGTCTTATTCCTTTTGTGAAAAATTAAAGAAAAAATGATAACCCTATTGATTGCTGGACATAGAATTTAACCATTGCCCCCTTTTGACTTGACTCAACCTCTAGACTCTAAAGAGCAACTACACTGCCTCTCCCTATTCTTGACCATCGTCCTACCCATGCTTAATAATTTGGCCCGTGGTCTCTACTCAATTTCCCCCCCTCCTCCCCCACCCACACTTGTAGTTCTCATCTACCCCCAGTGCTATTGAGTGGTCCTTTGGAATGCATCACTCCCATTGCCTCATTTCATTGCCCCCATGCTAGCACTGCCTTGTCATTGCTCCCATCATCCCTCTCATTATCATATCCTATTGTCATCCCGATTTCTTGGCATCCCAACTCAGCATCGCAATTTGACAGCTCAATTTGGCTTGACAGTTTGATCCCTCATAATATGGCTCTTCTCTCAGCTTTCCTACCTTGGCCCATCCACTTGGTTCACAAAAAACCGGGTCAACATCTCCATCCTTGAATAAGGTCCAATCGGGTCACCCTATTTCACCTTTCCTATGGTAAATATTGGGGCTTACATCTCCTTTCATAAGAAGGCCCAAATATCAACTCTCCCCATTCCTCGTCCCCTCACCATTTCTCAACTTATCTCATTTTTTCACTGTGCTCTTCTTCCATATCTCTCCCCGAAACTGAGATCCACCTTCCTTCCCATGAGAAGGGCCCCCGTAGTTAATCTTAGCCCGTGTACTCAACCCTCATCAGCTTGGCTCAGCTTTGCATCCCGGTCTCCTGGCTTCCTAACTTAGCACATCGATTTGGCAATTCGACTTGGTTGCCCTATTAGGTTTCTCAACTGAATCCATCAATCTTTGGCTCAACGGCTTGGCTTGCCAACTTGGTTTATCTACTTGGTTCACAAGTAAAAACCGGGACTTGCATCGGCGTTCTTGAGAAAGGCCCAATCAGGTTACTTCATCTCACTTCTTCAGCCATAAATATTGGGGCTTACACTCCTCTCAAGAGAAGGCCCAAAGCTGACTTGGTGTCTGAAGTTGATGCGTCGTCGCTGTCTCTGCCTTCTTTCCACATTCTGCATTAGGATACCTCCATGATTTCCAATGTTTTCACCATCCCCCGTCTACTGAGATTCGCTGCCTTGTGACATATCCCTCACCCCTAATATCTTCCCCATCTCTTTCCAACTAAGGCACTACCCACCCCTGGTGTCCTAAGGGTTCAATTCTAATGACAGAGTTCATGGCCATTAGGGATCCTAGACTTGAGCTTTTTTTTCTTTGAAGATACTTGGAAATAATGAGAAAATGTGACGGGATACATTAGCAAAACACGTTTCATTGGTCTTTCAAAACATTTCTTCCTTTTTCTAAGACTCAAGCTAAAAGAATTCAGAATTTTAAAAAATAAGCCACCCTAACTCTAATTCGTGTTTTAAGTTATGAAAAACATGCAATGCTTAATGTATGCAGATGTCAATCCCTAATACAAGGTAGACTGACTGAACATACGCGTCAACTGGGAGACAACACCAAAAGCTTATCCTTGGCTTAGACATGCATAGTTACCTCCCTAGGGTTCATTTGTTAGACTCATTAACCCAAATCACGCAATATAACACCCTACACATAGTTAGCACGACGGTCTCGCTAGTCGGTTAGCGGGCAGGGTCAAGGGGCAGCATCCCCTTTGATAGCCATGGATGATCACCTTTATTTTCTCCTTCCTCAAACCCCAGGTATGCATAAATTCGGATCCCAAAAATAACAAGATATAACACATATGTACAATACACGACAAGATCCACGCAAATGCAAGTACCACTTATTGATTCATAATGTATGAGATGCTCAGGGTATGCAGCTGGTTGGGGGCCAAAAGGCTACCGCTAGGGAATAGGTTGACCTACTCAGATGTCATAATGGATATCGCATGAGGTCCGAGGCCAGTTAATCCCCATCATTGCTAAGCATCGAGAAACGGGTTCATGCAAGCCACCATCACTTAAAGAAAGTATGTGGTGGACTTGGCTTCCCTCGCCCTCTTACGGTAAAGGCATCACATAAATCATCATGAATGCAGGGCACTTATGATGACAAATAAAAAGGCACACAAAGCTCTATGATTGCACAAGATTTCTTAAACCCACCACTTCCCCAACAGAGTCTCCAACTGTGAGAACCCGACCCAAAATCACTTGGGCCTTCTCACCTATTCCTTTCACCTTCTTCCTCGGGTCAATCCCATATCATTGGAGTCGCCACCCAAATTTTATTAAGGGAAAAACTTAGGAAAAAAACCTTCATATGACTCCTTAGGCAACCGGTCATGGCGAACCAAAGATATGGGATCGGGGGTTCGTCTTGGATGGGAAGGTGTTAGGCACCCATCCGTGTTGGATCGAAATCTTGTGCAATTAAAGAGCATAAGTGTGCCTTGTGTGTGTGTGCAAGTGTGGAAACAAACCACATAACAATAAATTGAATTGGAGGGGAAGGAGAAGAAGGTTTGGAACAAAAAGGGAAAATAAAAATATTTGGGCTTGAGTCTCCACCACTAGAGACCACCTACGTACCCCGGCGACCGGGTTCAAAGCCCACATAGTTCTTATCATGGCATCACAGAAATCACATCATCAAAAGCATCATTATCATCATCACATCACAACATCAGTAAATCAATAGAATCAGAACGGGATACCTCGTGTAGCCCTCCTCTCGCTCCTATGCGATTACCACTCTCGCAATAGAATCTGGGCAGAAATTCAACAGAGAATTCGGGGCAAAATAAGGTCGAATTGGACAAGAAAAGTTGTAGATTTTCTTCTTAGCTTTCCAGGGACACCAAGATCACAGCAAACCGACATCTGCAGCTCTAGATATGGCTGAAATACTGAGACTGCCTGCACTGGACTCCTCTCCTCGGGTTTAGCACTTCTTCTCCACCGATTTGCTTGAATCCGCCTCCTTCCTCTTCTTCTCTTGGCCTGCTACTGTTGCTGGTTCCTTGCTTGATGCTTCCCACGGCATTCCACCAGAGTTTCTGCCTAAGAATGTGTTTCTGGCTTGGAGAAGTAGAGTTTCGACTTGGTTGTTCAAAGCTTATAGGTGTGTGTGTGTAGAAAATGTTGACCCCTCTGAAATGTGTGTTAGGGGTCCTATTTATAGTACTCTGGGAAGCCTAGGGGTGTGGACCTGCTTAATGGTGAACATTATGCCCGAAAATCTGGTCCAAAACCGCGTAGGATCGAAAAAGAAACAAAATCGGAGATTTTCGGGGATCCTGGACACTTATGACCGCCATGGCCGGCGGTCATGGCCACAAGACCGCCATGGCCTGGCTGTCATCCCGAGATGACAGGGCCTTCCCGGTTTTGTGTGTTCTTTCCGTTTTTTGCTCCCGAATCTCCCTAATTCCGCTCTGATTCGATCCTGCCGCGTAATCAACCCCCAATCTTCTTAGAATCACTCAATTACTTGATTAGCACTCCCCCAAATCATCCCATCAATCACACATTAACACCCAATTAAGCCCAAAATCTTACCAAAAACACAAAATCTACTTACATGATAATTAACTCTGATTTTCGATAAAAATCAGAGCTAAAATTGACCTGCAAGAAATGTGTTAATAGGCTGGACAGACTCTGGAGAATTAATTAATTTGGACCCTTAAATCCATTCATAACCCAAGAATAAATCATCTCATTATTGGGTCAAAAACAACTAAAAGAGCCCATGCAAATGCATTTTAATAAATAAACCATATCATATATTTTATCCTAAGGTTAAATCATCTCATTAATCCTAGGATTTAAACGCATAAAGGTTTATGTCATCAAAATACACCAATTCTACTAAATTTAAATTCATATCATGCTTGAACCTTGGACCAAATCATCTCTTTGATCCTAAGTCTACACATGTACGAAGTCTAATTTAGTAAAATTTCTGTGGGTCAAATTTGGGTGTTCACACTCATCAAGGCTCGATTTGAGAAATTTGGGCTTACAAGGACACATAAGAGGTGCATGCAGTGCCTGGGGTAGGAATTAGGTGTCAGCCACCAAACATCACCGAAGAGAACAAGGAGACCATTGGCCGAGTCCCGGCCAATCCAGAGTGAAGTTGTTATTTCCAGAAGGCAGATAGAAGAAAGACTAGATACTTAGCCTCAACGATTAGCCAAGGAGAGGTTATCAGGACGATCTGGGAGACCAATAATCCAGGCCCCAAGTCGTACATTATCCAAACCGTAGGCAGAGGCAAAGAGTGAGCTCCTAGGGAGGAAGGAAACTAAGTCACAGCAGGCGAGGCCTCTAACCAAAATTTGGGTCCCTAAATGTAGGCGTATAGTCGGAGATGCTTTTCCTATGGCGAAAGAAGTTGATGAGGAGATGCCACAAGCAATACAATTTGGCACCCTCCTAGAGAAGGCTTCGGTTAATACGATCTTTGTGGTGCCTATCTTTTTCAGTGCGAAGTCGATGATCAAATTCCTAGAGCTTAAGGAAGAGGAGCATGTGGCAAATGTTCCATGTTTAGAAGCAAAACTCGGGGATCAGATTTCTAAAAGTGAAGTCACGACAACAAATGATGATGAGGACCGATCTTTATCTTTTCCAGTTTCCAGAAGACCTTCTATAAAATTACAAGGTAAAAGCCGAATACCCTCTCATCCACTCAACAATGGAAGAATTCTTTTTAGCAGTCACAAGCTTTTTATTCTATTATTGGTTTGGATGATTTGGGTGGCTTGGAGTAGAACTATTTTCTGGTGATCATGGTGTCTAATTAGGACATTTTTTTCTTGCTGGCCGAAAATTATTTACTTTCTTGGTGGCCATCATGACTTGATGGCCTTGATGATGTATTTCAATAAATTGGCCGAAGAGGTTTTTGTTGGCCAGTGATCCAACTTAGCGTTAATTTTGGTCATTGAAGTGTGAAAGTCGTCCCTAATGATTTGGCTCTGCATTATTTCTGATTGCTGGAGCTTGAAAGTGGTTTCTAGCGATCTAACTTTGACCTTTTTCTGACCAATGGAGTTGACCCATCTTTGGACTGCCTCTTATCATTGGAGATCAATCGCCACCCCTAATGGTCTAGTTGTAAGTGACCATTGGGAGGATAATGGTCACCTTGACCATTGGAATTTGATAGTCGCCTTTAGCAGTCGCAATCTATGGCGCCTTGTGGTCGATGATCGTCGTTGATGGCCGGGAGCAAGATTTGGCTGGCGAGGACCAAGGATCCGGTACTTTTTAGTACTTTCTATGGCCAGCTCACAATAGTCACGTTTTGCTTGGCACGATTTTGGGAGAAACAATTCGGCAAAACAGCCCTTCAATTTACAGTGGCCTTCAATTAGAGGTCTGAGGGGGGCAACAGTTTGTACCAGGCCCAAAATCGTGGGCTTGAGGTTGTATGATTGTATGGCTTATGTTAATCCGGGTCTGAGATTGCATGAAGATTGGATATTGGTCATTGGGTGTCCAGAAAAGTGACTTGTGGGCTAGAAGCCATCGATCAAATTTGTGATCGATGGGTTGGTTTTCATTCATCAACATAGTAAGTTGTTGGTTGACGAGTAGTTAAGAGTCTTCCCAATATCCAGGACTGGATTTGACAGTTGAAGATTTCCAGAGTTTAAATTTGAAGAGTGATCTAGTTTTATCAAGAAGGATATGTATCTGGGAACTGATTTATCTTTTAGGTTTTGAATTTAAAATTCAAGTCAGTTTATCTTTGGGGAGTATGAAATCCTATGTTTTCTTCTGACTGTTGTTAGTGCCTATATAAGGTCCTTGACAATTCTTGTATCGGGGCCAATGCCAAATCAAAAGAACTTACTTTTTACCCTAGTTATCCTTAGTTTTCTTTACTACACCTTAGTGTAGATTTTTCATGTCTTTTTTTAGTGTAGCTTAGCCTAGCATGGTTTTTCCATAAAATCAAAACACTAAATCCCGGTTTGAGGACACGCGACGCCGTTCGTTCGGCCCATCAGCGATCGGATCCGGTAGCAGAGGGTCGCTTGATGTTCGTTGTGCGAATAGTTTTTAGCACGCCCAGTAAGACACATCATGTTCTCACTGAAGCTCCAATTCCAGAACCAAAACCTAGTCTAAGGACGCGTGACACCGTCCGTTCGGCCCTTCAGCGGTCGGATCCGGTAGCAGAGGGTCGCTTGCTGTTCGTTGTGCGAATAGTTTTTGGCACGCCCAATGGAACACGTCATGTTCTCACTGAAGCTCCAGTTCTAGAACCAAAACCCGATCTAAGGATGCCGACACCATCTGTTCGGCCCTTCAGCAGACGGATCTGGTAGCAGAGGGTCACTTGTTGTTCGTTGTGCGAACAATAGTAGACCACAATGCTCATTGTACATTGTGCCATTCCTTTAAAAAACACAAAACTAAAGAACATTAAGTGATCTTTTTGTGACGGATAGAATAAATAAATTGCTAAAAGATAACATACCTATCTGCTTATACATTTAACCCAACGAGGATTATTATTGTCTATCCATAATAAAAAAAAATAAAAGTAGATTGTGAGGTGTTGATAGTTGATATGTCTTTTTGCTTTTTTGACATGAAAATAATAATATTTTTTTAAAGAAGATGCAGGCAAAGTGGAGTGCATTTATAAACTAGTGGAGAGCAAGCATCGTCCCCTTGATATTAATGTAAGGAATATTGTATTAAATATATTTTTTAAAGAAATTTATTCGCTCTATGTCAATTTGAGCTCTTTTCCACTTTCTTCTCTCTCACTTGACAAAGAGTGGGAGATAATTTAGTCAAATAAAATTTAGAACATAACTAATTCAAATAATTTTCGCATTATCCTTAATGGTTAGGACGGACATAGTTAATAAATTTAGGATATTATAGGGATTGGTTGGACAGCAAGAAAAACCATGAGTCAGATTCGAACCCTGAGAAATCCGTAAAAATAGGAACCCGGGCCAACAGGAGAAATAAAAGTACTTTACTTCCACCAAAAACCACAAGTAGAATGCAAAAATTGCCCACCTTATTTGACTACAGGGTATGAGTTGTAAGTTTTAGTTTTTTTTTAAAAACTAAATGTGCAACACGCAAGGATTATATATGATTTTTTTTTTTTTTATTATTGATGGCACTTTTCTTTTTTCGAGAATGCATTGGTAGTTGATAAGCTACGTATTTTGTCTATGCAAAGATATATATAAGAAAATGGGCGCATGTGTTGCATGATTCGCAGCTATACGTGTGTCTTCAGTTCTTTCATATACTGGGAACAAAATTCATTGAATTTTTTTATCACAAAGATTCTCTAGCTAAGGACTACGTTGTGCATTAGTGATGATAATGGGTTGAATAAGAGAGCCTAGAAAAAACAAATCAGATATGATTTGATTCTATGAATTATTAATGTACGCAGGATATTTTTTTTTTTTTTGGGTCGAGATCATGCAGGCAGGACAATTGAAGTCTTGTTTTGATGGCGATTATATATTAAATCCCATACATACTCTACATGTGGCCAGGCCCATTTGATTCCATGTGCTTATTTTGGCTGAAAATGTAGTATATAAAATCGACAAAAAAGAAAAGAAAAGTAATTGTAGTATATAAAGTATAAACAGTACATGATTTGCAAAGAGAGAACCCAGGAAGGGGCTTGTAGCTCTATAGGTCCCCATTTCCGGGAGCCAAGAGTCTCTGTACTAATTAAGGCACAACAAAAGCAAGGATTTACTTAAAACTTGCAAACCCACACGGTGAGGATATCTCTCTTTTATATACTTTGTTGCTCCAATAAATATATTGCACTCTCAGTTCTGTGTGTGACTTAAATGCTTCCAGTTATATATAGTTCGTCTTGCACTCTGTATATATATGAGATGTCATTCATTTTGGCCTCGGCTAATATAACTGGTGTATTGAGATGGTTCCTGAGATCTTAATTTCTTCTCTAGCTAATTAAAAGGTGACAGGATTGGTTGGCCTCAGTTTCTGTCAACATAGGACCCTACAGACAATGAGATGCTAAATGGCTTTTTTGTGATTGCATCGTTGCATGTCTGCCTTCAATACTTATAGGATTTCTGTATAGATAAGATATATCAGTACTACACTAAGTTATAGTTTCCTCTTTTTTTTTTTTTGAGCACCACATTAAGTTGTAGTAGATTACCCTTTCCTGCAATTTCATTTTATACCTTAGTGTTAGAAGCTGCGGCTATTAGTTTAGTGGATATCTGTCAAGGGTGCGATCCAGGTTGCTAATTGATAATTACATTGTCTAATCTTTGTGAGTTTTGCACATAATGGGGAAACATGCCTCTCTACAGGAAGAGCGACAACAGAAGCAAAATCCTGACAAAGTTACAATACAACGGAGAGGAAGATAATTAATGGACTTTGTTCTAGCAATTCCTTTATCTGTTGCCCTAGGCTGTTACGTACCAAGTCGGTACAGAAGAGAGATTAAGAAGAGAAAAGAGAGAAATGAGAGTTTGACGAGGAGAGAAATGGAGAGGGAAGAGAGTTTTCTATTTTCTTTGTTCATCAATAATCCCCCATCAATAACAACCTTGCAACGGTTATATCAGTAGAGCCGTTATACAAGGGCCAGTAGTGGCGAGCCACGTGTACAATCTTATTGTCAATCAGTTACAACTCTGATACAAGCACATGACCAGTCGTCTAGCTATGCTTGACCCGTCATTCACTATTACAATCATAACAACTCCCCTTGCTTAAGAAATTCCTTGTCCTCAAGGATTAAAACGACAAACATTGAATCACAACAACAGCTCAGCAACTAATATTTCAAATACAACTCCCTCATAGAACTTCATCAAATCAGCTGCAGCAAAATTAAGGAAAGAGAGTGGTATCAAAGTCTGGGAACTGAGCTTCAATGAAAGTGAAATCTTCCCAGGTTGCGTCTTCTGGAGCAAGGTTCGACCACTGTATCAAGACTTGAGTCACAGCTTTCTTGTTTTTGGGTATCATCCTCCTGCCTAAAATAGCAATTGGTTCCACTAACATCTGCCCATCACCCCGCAGAATTGGAAGTTTAGAGCAAATCTGTATTCCCTGTTTTGGACTCCTCTTGAGTAGTGAGACATGGAATACAGGGTGGATGAGAGCATTTGCAGGTAAGTCGAGCTTATAAGCCACAGCTCCAATCTTCTCCAACACTTTAAAAGGTCCATAGTACTTTGAGCAGAGCTTGAGACTCTTCCTGACAGCTACTGAACTCTGCTTATATGGTTGTAATTTCAAATACACCCAGTCTCCAACAACAAATTCCCTCTCTGACCTATGTTTGTCAGCAAAAAACTTCATACGGTTGCAAGCTTTTTCCAACTGTTCTTTCAGCATTCTCATAATCTGTTCCCTGTTCTTACCCCAGTCAACAACAGCATCCACCGGAGAGTTAAATGGGTCAATGGTATGGTGTGGAGGTGGGAAACCATAGAGTGCTTGAAATGGAGTCATGCCAATAGAGGTATGAAAGGTAGTATTATACCACCATTCTGCCAGAGGTAACCAGCTTAGCCATTGGACTGGTTGTTGAAAAACGAAGCACCTCAGGTAGGTTTCCAAGCACCTATTCAACCTTTCAGTCTGACCATCTGTCTGTGGATGATAGGCTGAACTCATGAACAACTTGACCCCCAATATGCGAAACAGTTCTTGCCAAAAGAGACTAGTGAAGATTTTATCTCTATCAGAAACTATACTCTTAGGAAGTCCATGCAACCTGTATACTTCTTTAACAAATGCAGCTGCCACATCCTTAGCATTGAATGGGTGAGTTAGAGGAATGAAATGTGCAAATTTGCTGAATCTGTCCACTACTACCAGGATGGTATCTTTACCACTAGATTTCGGCAATTTCTCAATAAAATCCAAGCTAATGTCACTCCACACATTAGAAGGAATTGGCAAGGGTTGTAATAAACCTGGATAAGGAACATTTTCTGATTTACACCTTGCACAAACATCACAATCTTTTACTACTGCTTCAGTTATACTCTTCATCCCTTTCCAATAGAAAAGCTGCTTCAATCTGTGATAAGTAGCTTGTATGCCACTATGCCCTCCAATGGAAGAAGAATGCACATTCTCTACTAATCGTCTCCTTAGCTGATCATCAGCCCCAATATACAACTTGTCTTTGTATCTGAGTATGCCATCTCTCACAGAAAAGAAGGGAAATTCCTGTGATGCTGCACCATTCAATAACATCAAAGCAGCAATAATCTTCTTGGCCTCATCATCATTGGAATAACTGGCTGCAACTTCATTAAACCATGTTGGGACTATGACAGATATTGCACCAAAATCAGCAATTGGAGAAGATATCATTGGGTGCCTAGAAAGGGCATCAGCTACTACATTCTCCTTACCCTTTCTGTACTGAATTCGGTAGTTCAACCCAAGCAACTTAGTGAGACCTTTCTTCTGGATGGTAGTATGAATTCGCTGCTCGAGCAAAAATTTAAGGCTCTCATGATCAGTCTTAATGATAAACTCACCACACTCCAAATAATGGCGCCAATGATCAATGGCTTTGAGAATTGCCAAGTACTCCTTCTCATAGATGGAAAGTCCTGCAATCTTAGGACCAACAGCTTTGCTCAAATAAGCTAAAGGCCTCCCATTCTGCATCAAAACTGCTCCAAATCCTGTATCACAAGCATCGGTCTCCAGGATAAAAGGTTGATTGAAATCAGGTAAAGCGAGAACAGGAGCTGTGATGACTGCCTGCTTGAGCTGATTGAATGCGTTTTCTGCTGTAACACTCCAATGAAAGTTATCCTTCTTTGTCATAGCAGTAAGCGGTTTGCTTATAACTCCGTAGTGCCGAACAAACTTGCGGTAGTAACCTGTAAAGCCAAGGAATGAACGCAACTCCTTCAATGATTTTGGCAGTGGCCAAGCTGCCATTGCTTCAGTTTTCTTTGGATCTGTGGCGACTCCCTCTTTCGAAATGATATGGCCCAGATACTCAACACTTGATTGTGCAAAAGAGCATTTGGAATGCTTAGCAAAGAGTTTGTGCTCCCGGAGCAACTGGAAAACTAATCTCAAGTGTTGTTCATGTGTAGGAAGGTCTGGACTATATATGAGGATGTCATCAAAAAAAACAAGTACAAATTTACGAAGATATGGGCCAAATATATGATTCATGAGGGCTTGGAATGTGGCTGGGGCGTTGGTAAGACCAAAGGGCATGACTCGAAACTCAAAATGGCCATGGTGTGTACGAAAAGCTGTTTTTGGTATGTCTTCAGTTCGCATTCTGATTTGATGATAACCAGAGCGAAGGTCAATTTTGGTAAAGTATTGTGCACCACCTAATTCGTCCAACAGATCATCAACTATCGGAATTGGAAACTTGTTTTTGATTGTTTTATCATTCAGTTGGCGATAATCAATGCACATACGCCAGTTTCCATCTTTCTTTTTGACCAAAAAAACTGGTGATGCAAATGGACTTTGACTAGGTTGAATGACTGTGGAAGCAAGCATCTCAGATACTTGCTTTTCAATTTCGGTTTTCTGTTCATGAGTGTGTCTATAGGGACTAAGGTTAATTGGCTCTGTGTTTGGTTGTAAGTGTATAGCATGGTCATGACTTCGTTCTGGTGGTAAAGATGTGGGTTCAGTAAACAAGTCTTGGTAATCAGATAGTAATTTGGAGATGGAAGAAGGAATTGGGTCATTGGTTACCTGAGTATTAGTATCCAGTTGCAATAGGGCAAATTCAACCCCTTCTTCGCCAATACGCACACTTTTATGGATGGCTTCTACTGAAATCAGCTGCAGTTCTTTGCTATAATCCATCTTGCCACTGAGTTCTACAACTTGATCACCTTTAGTCAAGGATAACTTGGAGTGCTTCCAGTTGAAAGAGACAGGACTGAAAGGTAATAGCCAATCAACGCCAAGGACCATATCACAGCTATTCAAGTCCAATATGCGTAAATCACCAGAGAAAGTGGTACCCTGCATCATCCAATTAAAATTTTTGCAAACAAAAGTGCTAGTCATTCGTTGACCATTCGCTACCATTACTGATAACGGGGTAGCGTGATGCATAGGAACATTGAGTTCTCTGGCTACTTTACTGCTCAAGTAACTCAGTGTACTTCCACTATCTGCCATGATCAATAACTGTCTGCCATGATAATCACCATCGATCTTCAGAACGCCAGCACCATTAGAAAGGGTATGTAACAAGCTAGCCCCAACTTGTGCCGGGCTATCCATTGGTTCTTCATCCGCAACAGGTTCATCATGATCAATGAATGCAAAATCATCAGAAGTTTCAATGCAATGCAGAAGACGAACTTTACACTGATGACCAGGAGAGTACTTGTCACCACATTTGAAGCATAAGCCTGCTCTTCTGCGATGCTCCAAAAGAGACTGTCTAGGTTGATCAGAAGGTCTGATTATGAGTGCTTTCGATGGAGCTGGGCTGGTTGTGGCAGTATCAGAATTCCGCCACATTAATGCTCGAGAGTTAGAACTCTCAGTACCGCCTTCTCTTGGACTAGTAACATAGTAAGGTGGTGTTCTTGTTGGTTGGCGTTGCATCGAGCGTAGAGACAATTCTTGCACCTTTGCCTGTTTAAAAGCCTCAGCTAAAGTTGTTGGATTAAGGATCTTGACCCAAGGACGCAGGTCATCCTTCAATCCAGTAAGGAAAAAAGACAAGTACTCCTGCTCTGTAAATGAAGCATTCATATCCAGCAACAATGATTTCAAGGACTCAAACTTCTCCTGGTACTCCATAACAGAACCTTGTTGACGAAGTAGCTTGAACTCTTCCATCACATCAAGGTATTCACTCATTCCAAAACGAGTACAGATTGCCTCTGAGAACTCACTCCAACTAAGCAGTGGTTTTTCAGCCAAGAATCCATGAAACCAAAGGTCTGCTCTACCATCCAAATACATAGAGGCTAATTCCAACTTCCGGTGATCTGCTATTTTATAGAGATCAAAATACCGAGTACACTTCCATAACCAACCCCTAGGGTTTTCTCCAGAAAAAGGTAAAAGCTGTAATTTGGGGAATTTAGGGGAAAATTCGTCAACACTGCTTCCCCCTGTCTCTGCCTTATCACCAATTTTATCCGAAGCAGGAACAACCCCAATCTTAGCCATAGGAGTAGTAACCTCAACAGACTTTGCAACAGGACTAACCATAGCAGGATTAGAGTTATCAGAGTTACCATTAACCGGTGCAGATGGTGACGCCGCCGCCGGTGGAGGCAAGATTCCAGGATCCTCCAAATCAACCACGCCCGGACGCGGCGGCTTTGGTGAAGGTTCCCGAGCAGCGATCGCGGAGAGCATTTCTCGCAAAGAGTCCATCTGAAGTCGCATCTCTGCCCGGACCTCTGTGAGAACCACTTGCTTCATCGACAGAACATCTTGCCGGTGAGATTCCGCCGCCGTCTGGACCTCTGTGAGAGTCTTCGCCAAAGTCTTTACTTGCTCTTCAACGTTACCCAAGCGATTGTTAGCAACCATGGTAACCGCCACAAGATCTACTGCTCCGCTACCAATTGTTACGTACCAAGTCGGTACAGAAGAGAGATTAAGAAGAGAAAAGAGAGAAATGAGAGTTTGACGAGGAGAGAAATGGAGAGGGAAGAGAGTTTTCTATTTTCTTTGTTCATCAATAATCCCCCATCAATAACAACCTTGCAACGGTTATATCAGTAGAGCCGTTATACAAGGGCCAGTAGTGGCGAGCCACGTGTACAAGCTTATTGTCAATCAGTTACAACTCTGATACAAGCACATGACCAGTCGTCTAGCTATGCTTGACCCGTCATTCACTATTACAATCATAACATAGGCTTGGTCTTATTTCAAGCCCTTCGTTTCCTCACAACCAGGAATGCTGCAAAACTTCCGCCAGGTCCTGCAGGTTTACCAGTTATAGGTAACCTCCTGGATCTTGGTCACAAGCCTCACAAGTCCATGGCCAGGCTTGCCCAGATTCATGGCCCTTTGATGAGTATAAAGATAGGGCAGGTGACCACAATTGTCATATCTTCTGCAACGCTTGCAAAAGAAGTACTCCAAAAGTACGATTCTGTTCTCTCCAACCGACATGTCCCCGATGCCATTCGAGTTCTTGACCACCATGAATTTGGCATTGGCTTCTTGCCTGTTGGGCCCTTATGGAGGAACCTTAAGAAGATATGCAACTCACATATTTTCACCACTCAAAAACTTGATGCCAGCCAAGAGCTGAGGTGCAAGAAGGTACAAGAACTGCTAGCTGTTGTTCAAGAACATTGCGGTGCGGGGAAGGCAGTGTATATCAGCCAAGCAGTTTTCAACGCTATATTCAATGCCATGTCAAACACTTTTTTCTCGCTTGACTTGATTGATTCCAGTTCGGGGACACCCCACAAGGAGGTTATGAGGGGTATGATGGATGAGATAGGAAAACCAAACTTGGCTAATTTTTTTCCTATATTAAGACATTTTGACCTTCAAGGAATAAGGCGTCGTATGGAGAGTCATGTTGTGAAGTTGTTTGATCTCTTCGATGGTATAATCAACGAAAGATTGCAGTCAAGAAAAATGGAGGGCCATGTACCAAAGAATGATATGCTAGAAACTCTTCTCTCTATCAGAGAGGAGAATAGCGACATGATGGACAACAAAGGCATCAAACATTTGTTCATGGTTAAATACTTCTTTTTCCTCCTCTTTTCCTTTTAATTTGTGTTTCTTGATATAGATTAATGTGTGAGGAATCAAATCAATGACTACATATATATTGGAATACCAAGAGCTAATTATTGCTGGTACCGATACAACTACAAGCACAATAGAGTGGGCAATGGCAGAATTACTTAGAAACCCCAGGACTCTGAGGAGAGCCCGTGAAGAGCTTGAGCAGACGATTGGTATAGGAAACATGGTTCAAGAATCGGACGTTGCATGTTTACCATATCTACAAGCCATTATCAAAGAAAGCCTGAGATTGCACCCATCTGCCCCTTTACTACTCCCTCGAGAAGCAAGAGAGGAAGTAGAACTCTGCGGCTTCACAATACCAAAAGGTGCTCAAATACTGGTCAACGCTTGGGTAATTGGTAGGGACCCAAGCATATGGGACGATCCTGACTCATTTGTGCCAGAGAGGTTCCTGGGGTCGAATATAGGTGTGAATGGCCAGAATTTTGAGTTCATTCCATTTGGTTCTGGCAGGAGAGTTTGCCTTGGATTGCCATTGGCAACTAGAATGCTGCATCTAATGTTGGGTTCACTCATTAATTCCTTTGATTGGCAACTAGAAGATGGCTTGACTCCAGAAAACATGGACATGGAAGATAGATTTGGCCTCACATTGGAGAAAGCTGAACCACTAAGGGCTATTCCCATTCAACCATAGTCGTACTTGATTGTGGACTCTGCTTCCCCAGCCTTTCTTCGACTTATGCTGTATATTTCTTAATGTTTCCAGAGAATGTAACTCTTCCTTTTTTTTTGATGCTAAACTCTTCCTTTATGTCTCCTGAGAAGAATGTAATAAGACAGCAATTATCAGTACTAAAATAGAACAGCTAAACCAAGCATGATTTGATACTAGCTATCATCAAAATGGAAAAAAAAAAAATATAGCAAATGCATCTTCATAAAGATTCTCCAGCTAAGCACTTAATTGTGTGTCTGAATTTGTTTTTTTAGAATGTGTGTCTGAATTTGATGATAAAGAACTAAGAGAATAATATAATTGGCCGAAGACTAAGAGAGCCTCTAAACAAATTGATTTCGGGAAGAAGTAACGTTCCTCCTCAAGAAAAGAGTAACGGATGTAGCGTTGTTATGGGCAAGAAACGGAAGTACGCATTTTGTTTACAAGTGGTCTGTCCTATGGTGTTCACCCCTTCCAAGTATGCATTTTGTTTACAAACTTTATTTTTTGAATGGCAACTAGTAAACTCTCCAAAAACCTGTGGTACATGTGTCACAGACTTAGAGTTTTGCAACTTTGGTAATTCTCACATAAACTCAAGCCTAATTCAGCCTAATGCACCAGGAAGAACAACTAAAAGGAAGCAAAGCAAGTTAATTATCAAGGCGTTTGGATGGAAAAGCTCCTTGTATTAATAATTGCAAACTATACACCCGGTTATGATTTTTTTTTTTTTCGGAAACATACAGACTTATATTAATATAAATTTTGTAGTACAAAGATAAAGCTTACTGATAATTTGGGGATTGGACCGGTGATCATGCACTAACAATTCAATCCCCAATATTATCCAAATACAAACACACAGATACAACGTCCACTATGATAATCTAAAGATTAAGATAGGCGAAAGGGAAATCGCCAAGGGCAAATACAGAAGTTGAACATAAAGTAAACAAGTTCCCCAGAGGTGCACGCATGCGATGAGTGGTACTACACTTGCACAAGGCAGAAGTTTATCGTCCACTCTAGTGCCGAAGCACTTGCTAATCTCACCAGAGATCAAGTTTGGTCGAATTTTACTTCCATAACCCAGGCTCCATCCCGATCTACCATCCTAATCGGAACCCAATCCGGTAGAGCCCAAATTGAGTCAGCCCCATCATCATCCTCGCCATCTTCACCATCCCCGTCTTCGCCGTCACCGGCTCCGTCACTGGCACCGTCCCCTTTACCTCCAACCATCATCCTCAAAAGTTCAAATTTTACCCCAAACAACACGGTGTGCCAAGGATTGAATAGGTAAGCTCAACCCAGAAGAACAACCAATAGGCAACAGAAAGCCAACCTCCGGCCTATGTTATGTTGTAAATTTTCTCACAAACAAAATATCAAACACTTGGTGTGCTAACTTTGATAGCTTTTCTCTAAAGGACAAGCTCGGTGAAACCTTAACCCTTTGAAGAGTAAGGCACTATTATCCCAACCTGGACCGGTTGGTACTCGTTTTAACGAACACTAAAGCATGGAAGAATGAAACAACAAAAGGTAAGGATAACAGAGATGAACACCTGTCCTTGGGAGCCTTTGAAGAAAGAAACATACCGTTTCATGCCTAATCCACACGCTTAGGAGATGAATAGAGCTCAGAATTTGAACTAACCTCACATGATGATGCAAACTTTCTCTTCTAACTCATCTCAGGTGAGATTCCGGTTGAAATGGGTAGTTTTTTAAGGTTACCAGTGAACAAGGGAGCATGGGCACAGAACCCAAGTCAGAGCAAATTTTGAAAATGGAAGTTTACTAATCTCTTACGTGTTTTCTAGTTGTACACCCGGTTATGATAAATGTTATCAGAACCCGACCAGATATAGAACCGTTGAAGGTCATAAATTATGGTTCACTGGTTGAATCCGAGGTCCAAATAATCAAATCGGGAGGTTTAGTGAAGGAAATTGGGATAGTAATTATATATTCTAAAATCCTCTTAGGGATTTTGTTGTAACTGTTGTGAGGGCAAAATAATTCCTCACTAAATACTGACGGAAATATAATCCCTAGTGAAAAAAAATTCAAGGCCGAATTTTGTGAAGAATTTTTCTGTCACTATTGTGAAGGAAAAAATAATCCCTCACTAAATTGTGACGGAAAAAAAATCCCTCGCTAATATTAGAAAAGATTTCCAAGTTTTGTCAGGGATTTTCCCGTCACTATTGTGAGGGCAAAATAATCCTCACTAAGTAGTGAGGAAAAAATAATCCCTCTAACAGTGAAAAAAATTTCAGTTAGTGATGATCTCATCTGGGTAATATCCCTCACCCAATAATTATACTTTGGGTCTCTAAATTCTTCTCATCTGGATATTGGTCTGTGGTCCATTGGCCTTATCCAAAGCAGGTGATGATTATGATTCACAAGTAAAGAAATTAAGATTATTAAACCCAGCCCGACCATTGAACCGTGATAATAACCGGGTCATGGGTTTATAGGTCTAAATGTGGTTCAACTAGGTCTGACCGGTATTAGAATTAATAGTGAATTTTTTTTTTTGGAAATGGTCCAATAAAGATCCAACCATGGCCCGACCAAGATAAAATTGTGGAAAAAATTTATTCTTAACCCAGTAAAAACCGGAACTGGGTCACTAAACTCGGAAGACCCTGAGAACCCGCTATGAACCAGTTGATTTTTTAGATGCTATAACCCGGAGGGGTAAAAACCAGATTTGCTCTGGGTCATGGTTATCCGGGTTCAACCGGCTGTGAGACGCCCCGATCCGTATTTACCGTTATACGCAGTAAACACGTGGGACCTATTATTTATTACAGAAACCATAGTGGTAAATAACACAAGCCAACAGTAATAAAACAACAACAGTATTTGTCCCGACACAAAGACATTATTACAGCAAGCAACGGAAACAGAGTAATAAAATGCAAGCAGCGGAAGACTTAATACAATACAACAATAGGCAACAATATGAAAAGGATGCAACGCAGGATGGATCCGGGCCTGGCAGAGGGTGCGCCACAGCTTGCCTCGAACGTACCTGAGCTACGCACAATCAAACTACGTGACCAGGTCACGCAGGCGAGGGATGAGTCCGAAGTGCTCACCGGGTAAAATCCATAAGCAAATATGCATATACAAGCAACCGATAATAATCAATTCACATCAACAGCAAATAACTAAGGTTCTCACGAACCTCAAATAACACACTCTATGATTCTAGACACGCTATACCAAATTTTATTATCAGGGCCCCTATCACTAGTTAAATGGTGGCCGTCGCCTGGTAGTCAAGCTAGCTAGCCCGTGGACTCTGCCCTGGTACCTCCACGTATAACTGGCACAGACAGGGAGCAGACCCCAAGCACACTCTCCCCCAGCGCCTAAAATAATAATTGGTACAGACAGGGAGCAGACCCCAAGCACACTCTCCCCCCGCACCATAAAAATAAGACTACCACCTGGCTGTTCCAACATTTTGCTGTGACTTACTAGATGTCTAAGTGTTTCCAATTTTATTATTTCTTTTTCCTCAGCTTGTTACCACATTACTATTAACCAACCCATATCCATTATCCCGAGCAGGCTCACAGCCTCTCCGCTCGTCTGGATAATATAAACTTATTCCTAACTGTTTCCCATACTAGTACCCCCGATACTCAACTCACACATTTCTCATAGTCAACAACAACAGTAACAACAATTCAATAACATCAACGGCAAACCATTCACAGCCACAGAGTATCATATCAACAAATATCACACATAGCAACAAACAGCAACTTGATATCACGGGCAGTATATAAATATTTACTTATCCTCACCTTAGCCGATTTTCCTATTCCTGAAAGTTCTCGAAATGTCCCGGCTCAGGCTCCTCGGGGTACTGCTCGTTATCAACTCCTATATCAAATAATAATTTATGCACACGTAAGATGATATGCAAATGCTCGACTATTACTGTAAGCCGTAAAATAAATACTGAACCAACTCGGTACTCTCCCGGGTTATTCCCATTATCATCATAATTCACCATTTATTTACAAGTGTCAGAATAATACCATACTTTTGCCCGGATATTTTGCCGGTATATTACTTACTTTGATAATACCCTTTCCATATTTATTTTCCATAAGTATGTACTTTCCAAAATATCTCCATTACTTATGTTTTTTCAAAATACTTTCATTATATATTTTTTTCCAAATTAACTACCATGCTATAACTATCTTGCCATAAGTATATATAAATATTATTCCACAAAATTATTTCTCAAAATATTATTTCCACAAATTATTTTTAATTCCCAGAATTATAGTTATTATTATTCCATAAAATACCAAGTAATTATTATTTCCCAGAATTATGTATTTTCCTCTTTTCCAAATTTTATATTTATTTCCATAATCCCTTTTTTTCTTTTTTCTTTTTTTTTTCCTGGACTGGGCCAATTGTGCCAGCCCATGAACTAGGTCTAGCAACCCAACAGGTCCAGCCCACGGGCCCAGGCACCAAGGTCTAGGTCAGGAGAAGAAAAAAAAGAAAAGAAGAAAAGAAAAGTGGAGGAAGAGAGGATGGCTTGTGCAAAACGACGTAGTCTTGCTGGGTTGTGTGCTTCTTTCTTCTTTTTTTTTTCTTTTCTGGTATTGGTTTTGAGGTTGTATGGGTTTTCTGGCAGTGAGTTTTGCAGAGTTGCAGAGGAAGGTGAATATGAAGGCTGGTGTTGTGTGTGCATTGGAAAGCAAAAGAATCACAGGTAATAAACATGCATGGTACTGGTAAGGCACGAGTAGCACAGGAAAAGGCAGCTCACAGGCGTCACAGGAGAAGGCGGCTGCATAATTCAATTATGCAGTCGTGTCCCGTCCGGACCAGAAAATAACTATAATACCCCCTTGACTTTATTTCTGGTCCGTCATCTCGAGGATAAACCTGACTTTTCTCGAGATTCCTGGACCCGAAAAATACCAACTCTGGTCCGTAAAATCCGCGGAAAAATCTAAGACGTGGGGTATAGGTCGGTTTCAGAATCCAATACATAATTTATCCTAAAATAATTACCCAAGATTATTTTTACATGGTAAATTACTTTACAAAGCATTTTACAGTCCAGGTAAAAATATAAATTTTTACCTGGGCTGTTACAGTCTACCCCCCTTAAAAGAATTTCGTCCCCGAAATTCCCTCTGAACTGGTGAAGAGATGTGGATAATGGGATCGCATGTGCTCCTTGACTTCCCATGTTGACTCGTTAGCGGAATGCTTACTCCACTTGACCTTTACCATGGGAATGGTGCGGTTCCATAACTGTCGTACTTCCCTAGCAAGAATCTGTTTCGGTACTTCTGTGTAGGTAAGGTCTTCTGCCACTTCAACATCCACCGGGGCCACGACATGACTAGGATTTGATCGATACCTCCTCAGCATTGAGACGTGAAACACGTCATGAATGCGTGAAAGCTCTTCAGGTAAGGACAACCTATAAGCTAGTGGTCCAATTCTCTCCACGATCTCATAGGGCCCGATATACCTTGGACTCAGCTTTCCTCTTTTGCCAAACCTGATCAGACCTTTCCAGGGTGCAACTCTGAGAAAAACCTTCTCACCAACGTTATACTCCATCTCACGTTGGTGTTTGTCGGCATAGCTCTTCTGCCGATCATGAGCAGCTCTCATGCACTGTTTCACCGTCTGAATCTTGTCAACTGTCTGTTTGACTAAATCCGGTCCAACGATCAGTCTCACACCTTCTTCATACCAACATACTGGACTTCTACACTTCCTTCCATAAAGGGCCTCAAAAGGTGGCATACCAATGCTATAATGGTAGCCGTTGTTATATACAAACTCTGTCAAGGGTAGATACTTATCCCAACTCCCACTGAAGTTGAGTGCACAAGCTCTAAGCATGTCTTCCAGTGTCTGTATAGTCCTTTCAGACTGTCCATCTGTCTGAGGATGAAAAGCAATGCTGAAGCTCAACTTGGTTCCCAGCGCTGCTTGTAAACTCTTCCAGAAACGTGATGTGAATCTGGGATCTCTGTCTGAGACTATAAACTTTGGAATCCCATGTAGCCTCACAACTTCAGCAACATACTTGCTCGCCAACGTGTCCCTGGTATCAGTTTGGCGAATGGGGAGAAAATGAGCCGATTTTGTTAATCGGTCAACGATGACCCGAATAGCATCATGTTGCCTCCGAGTCATCGGTAACCCAATCACTAAATCCATGGTGATCATCTCCCACTTCCACTCCGGTATTATCAACGATCTTAACATGCCTGCTGGAGCCTGATGTTCAGCTTTCACCTGCTGGCAAGTAATGCATCTTGCGACGTACTCTGCTACGTCCTTCTTCATCCGAGGCCACCAAAAATGGCTCTTCAAGTTCTGATACATCTTGGTGCTTCCAGGATGCATTGCATATGGAGTCATATGACCTTCATCCAGGATCTGGGTACGCAAATTACTGACATTGGGTACACATACCCGTTTCCCAATCATCAGTGCTCCATCCTCAGCTATAAGAAACTTGTCTTCTTTTCCACTTCTCACTCCTTCCTTTAGGTTGACCAGGTCGGGATCTTCATCCAGTAACTCCACTATCCATCCTCTTAGGTTGGACTTGACACTCATGTGTGCCAGCAAAGCTCCTGTATCATCCACTGTCAAGTCAACTTCCAACTTCCTTAACTCGATAAGTGAAAACATCGAGTAACTAGTGGAGGCATCATTCGATTGTCTCCAGCTCAAAGCATCAGCTACCACATTAGCCTTTCCTGGGTGGTACTCGATGGTATAATCATAATCATTAAGCAACTCAAACCAGCGTCTTTGTCGCAGGTTAAGCTCCTTGTGAGTCATGATGTACTTAAGGCTTTTGTGGTCGGTGAAGATTCGACACTTCTCTCCAAACAAGTAGTGTCTCCAAATCTTCAAAGCCAAGATCATAGCTGCCATCTCAAGATCATGAGTCGGGTAGTTCTTCTCATGAGGCCTTAGCTATTTGGAAGCATAGGCGATTACTCGTCCTTCTTGCATCAACACGGCTCCTAAACCAAGACCTGATGCGTCACAAAACAACACATACTCCACTCCTGGCTTGGGTACTGTTAGCACTGGTGTCGTAGTCAGCTTCTTCTTAAGCTCCTCAACACTTTGTTGGTACTCCGGGCTCCAAACAAAAGCTTGTTCTTTCCTTAATAGCTTAGTCATAAAACTGGCTATTAGGGAAAAACCTTCAATAAACCTCCGATAGTATCCTGCAAGGCCAAGAAAACTCCTGACTTCAGACACATTCTTAGGAGGCTCCCACTCCAACACAGCCTTAACTTTGGCAGGATCAACCTTTATTCCATCCCCGCCTACTACATGTCCGAGGAAAGAAACTTCTCTAAGCCAAAATTCACACTTGCTGAATTTGGCATACAGCTACTTCTCCCGTAACCTTTGAAGCACTATCCTCAAATGCTCTTCGTGCTCTTCCTTGTTCTTGGAGTAAATGAGGATATCGTCGATGAAGACCACAACGAACTTATCTAAGAATTCATTCAGTACCAAGTGCATCAAGCACATGAATACTGCCGGTGCATTGGTCAAACCGAAAGGTACCACAGTGAATTCGAAGTGGCCATACCGTGTGCGAAAGGCTGTCTTCGGTATGTCCTTCTCCGAAATCTTGATCTGGTGATAGCCCGATCGGAGATCAATCTTTAAAAACACTGTTGCTCCTTGAAACTAATCGAAAAGGTCATCAATCCTCGGTAACGGGTACTTGTTATTGACTGTCACCTTGTTTAACTGTCGATAGTCTACACACATCTACAGACTATCATCCTTCTTCTTCACGAACAAAACTGGTGCACCCCATGGTGAGGTACTAGGTCTGATGAAACATTTTTCTAGTAGTTCGTCTAGCTGCTTCTTCAGCTCCTGAAGCTCTGTTGGTGCCATCCTGTATGGTGCCATCGAGATAGGTGTAACTCCAGGTACAAGCTCGATGGTGTACTCAACCTCTCTGTCGGGTGGCAAACCTGGTAGATCATCGGGGTAGGATCTTGTGTTTCTTCGCCTGGAATGTGGGTCAGCAAAGCGTCTGGACCATGTTGCTTCATTCCGTAGCCTTGGGTAGCAAAGATTCTACATGTGGTTGTAGTTCTCCCCACTCCGGACAAAACAATCGACCGATCTTCGGAGGATGTTAACCTCACTTGCTTAGCTCGGCAATCCACCAAAGCTTGATACTTCGGCAACCAATCCATGCCTAGGATTATATCAAATCCTCCCATGTTCATGACAATGAGTTGAGCAGGAAAGGTTTCGTTCTCGAACACTAACGGCACATCCTTACAAACTCTATCTAACCTCACTATGATGCTTGCGAGTAATCTAACCCTCATCGGTTTTTCTAGGGATACATCTTCACAGTTATGTTGCATAGCATAGGTTTGAGCTATAAAGGAATGTGTAGCTCCAGGATCAAATAATGTGAATGCAACACTACCATGTACTGTAAAGATACCTGTTATAACTTGGGCAGCATCAGGGTCTTCTTCCGCGGTGATGACAAAAGCTCTAGGGACTGTTGTGCTTTGGTTAGCTCCAGGTTGGGTCCTTACGGAAGGATTCCCACGACCAAGACCTTGTCTTTAAGCTCTAGATCCACCTGGCCCGCGAGCCACAGAGGTCTGAACTGTTGGTGCCGGTGCAGAGTTACTGACTCTCCCAAGCTTTGGGCATGCATAACGATAATGTCCCAACTCATTGCACTGGAAGCATCTGACCGATGATATGGGACGTCGGTAGCGGTTATCTCCAGATCTAGTCATTCCGGGTCCACTCCATCCTCCAGTCGAAGCTCTGCGGTTTTTAGTCCAACCACGTCTATGAGTCATCTGCTGATACTGTCCTCGTCCAGCTACAGGTGCACTAGTGGCAGGTGCATATGGCTTCTTGTTCTGACTGGGAGGTACTTGTGGTGCATTTCTCTTCCGGTGATACTCCTGTTGATCACGCCATGTAACTTCAGCCTTCTGAGCATCCCTTACCATCTCCTGATATCCAGCATAATCCTTGCATCCCATGATGGCTCGGATGTTAGGATGTAGACCTCTCCAGAAACGTTGGCATCTGGCCTTGGTAGTTGCTACAAGATCTCCAATATACAGGGACAGATGATCAAACTTCTTCTCATACTCTGTCACGGTCATACTATCCTGGCGCAATTCCAGGAATTCGCGCTGCATGCGTTCCTGAAATTCTTCAGTAATAAACTTGTCCTTGAACATGGTCGTGAACTCAAGCCATGGCATCACCACTAGTTTCGGCAGGTCTCTTGTGGTACATTCCCACCATGTTGCTGCTTCTTCACAGAAAAGAGAAGCAACATAGTTCGCCTACTGGTCAGTTTTGCACTTGATCTTAAGCATGACCCTGGCGATCTGATGTAACCACTCGTCTTCCTCACGAGGGTCAGTCGCTCCTGAGAAAGGCTCACCTCCAAGCTCAGATAGCTTGGTAAAAACAGGGTCTTCAACTGGTCCCCTAGCTGTCTGTCGATGAAGGATCTGGGTCATCATGTGCATCATCTGCAGGGACATCTGGTATGGCATATCCGGTACCCCATCGTAGACATGTGGTTCTTCTACGTACGCATGCAATTGACTGATTGACACTTGGTCCTCTTCCAAGTGCTGTTGGGCGGCATGCTGGTGTCCCTCAGCCGGATCCATCTCGTCCTTCCTATATGAAGATGTATGCATGGGTATCATATTTATAACATGTGGAGCAGGATATGCACAGACAATCAAACAACAACCAAGGACCTACAACCCGCTCCGCTACCAAAATGAGACGCCCCGATCCGTATTTACCATTATACACAGTAAACACGTGGGACCTATTATTTATCATAGAAACGACAGCGGTAAATATCACAAGCCAACAGTAATAAAACAACAACAGTATTTGTCCCGACGCAAAGACATTATTACAGCAAGCAACGAAAACAGAGTAATAAAATGCAAGCAGCGGAAGACTTAATACAATACAATAATAGGCAACAATATGAAAAGGATGCAACGCAAGATGGATCCGGGCCTGGCAGAGGGTGCGCCACAGCTTGCCTCGAACGTACCTGAGCTACGCACAATCAAACTACGTGACCAGGTCACGCATGCGAGGGGTGAGTCCGAATTGCTCACTAGGTAAAATCCATAAGCAAATATACATATACAAGCAACCGATAATAATCAAGTCACATCAACAGCAAATAACTAAGGTTCTCACGAACCTCAAATAACACACTCTGTGATTTTAGACACGTTATACCAAATTTTATTATCAGGGCCCCTATCACTAGTTAAATGGTGGCCATCGTCTGGTAGTCAAGCTAGCTAGCCCGTGGACCCTGCCCTGGTACCTCCACGTATAACTGACACAGACAGGGAGCAGACCCCAAGCACACTCTCCCCCAGCGCCTAAAATAATAATTGGTATAGACAGAGAGCAGACCCCAAGCACACTCTCCCCCAGCACCATAAAAATAAGACTACCATCTGGTTGTTCCAACATTTAACTATGACTTACTAGATGTCTAAGTGTTTCCAATTTTATTATTTCTTTTTCCTCAACTTGTTACAACATTACTATTAACCGACCCATGTCCATTATCCCGAGCAGGCTCACAGCCTCTCCGCTCGTCTGGATAATATAAACTTATTCCTAACTGTTTCCTATACTAGTACCCCCGGTACTCAACTCACACATTTCTCACAGTCAACAACAACAGTAACAATAATTCAATAACATCAACGGCAACACATATCAACTAAATTCATCTCACAACAACCATTCACAGCCACAAAGTATTATATCAGCAAATATCACACATAGCAACAAACAACAACTTGATATCACGGGCAGTATATAATTATTTACTTATCCTCACCTTAGCCGATTTTCCTATTCCTGAAAGTCCTCGAAATGTCCCGGCTCAGGCTCCTCGGGGTATTGCTCGTTATCAACTCCTATATTAAACAATAATTTATGCACACATAAGATGATATGCAAATGCTCGACTATTACTATAAGCCGTAAAATAAATACTGAACTAACTCGGTACTCTCCCGGGTTATTCCCATTATCATCATAATTCACCATTTATTTACAAGTGTCAGAATAATACCATACTTTTACCCGGATATTATTTCGGTATATTACTTACTTTGATAATACCCTTTTCATATTTATTTTCCATAAGTATGTACTTTCCAAAATATCTCCATTACTTATGTTTTTCCAAAATACTTTCATTATATATATATTTTTTTCCAAATTAACTACCATGCTATAATTATCTTGCCATAAGTATATATAAATATTATTCCCAAATTTATTTCTCAAAATATTATTTCGACAAATTATTTTTACCTCCCAGAATTATAGTTATTATTATTATTCCATAAAATACCAAGTAATTGTTATTTCCCAGAATTTTGTATTTTCCTCTTTTCCAGATTTTATATTTATTTCCAAAATCCCTTTTTTTCTTTTTTCTTTTTTTTCCCCTGGATTGGGCCAATTGTGCCAGCCCAAGAACTAGGTCTAGTAACCCAGCAGGTCCAGCCCACGGGGCCTAGGCACCAAGGTCCAGGCCAGGACACAGACCCAGAACATGGGCCCGTGCCAAAGCGTGGCCTAGCGCCTTGTGACCCGCGACTCGACCCAGATGTTGGCGGGTCGGCTCACCTCAGGACCCGGGTGGTCTTCACAGGTACGGGCGGCGCGACGAGGAAACGGCAGAGAGGCAGGCGGTAACACCAAGACGAAGGCGCGACGGGACAGGACACGGAACGGCGAGACGCTGGCGGCTGACGGTGCGACTGCAAATCGCGTTGCAGCAGGGGTGAGGCTCGACGGCGGCGGCTGCAGCGGGGAGAAAGAAGGAGGTGCAGCCCGTCGGTCCACAGCCATGTGCAGCGCGTCGGGCGGCAGAATCGGGCATGGACAGCTGGGTATGGTCGGCGACGCTGCGTGGAAGGCGATGGCGTGGGTGGTGTCTCGTGTGGCGGTGGTTCACGGTGGTTGGTGGTGGCGGCAGGAAAAGAAAAAAAAGAAAGGAAGAAAAGAAAAGTGGAGGAAGAGAGGGTGGCTTGTGCAAAACGACGTAGTCTTGCTGGGTTGTGTGTTTCTTTCTTTTTTTTTCTTTTCTGGTATTGGTTTTGAGGTTGTATGGGTTTTCTTGCTGTGAGTTTTTGCAGAGTTGCAGAGGCAGGTGAAGATGAAGGCTGATGGTGTGTGTGCACTGGAAAGCAGAAGAATCACTAGTAATAAACGTGCATGGTACTGGTAAGGCACGAGTAGCACAGGAAAAGGTAGCTCACAGGCGTCACAGAAGAAGGCGATTGCATAATTCAATTATGCAGTCGTGTCCCGTCCGGACCAAAAAATAACTATAATACCCCCTTGACTTTATTTCTGGTCCGTTATCTCGAGGATAAACCTGACTTTTCTCGAGATTACTGGACCCGAAAAATACCAACTCTGGTCCGTAAAATCCGCGGAAAAATCTAGGACGTGGGGTATAGGTCGATTTTAGAATCCGATACATAATTTACCCTGAAATAATCACCCAAGATTATTGTTACATGGTAAATTACTGTACAAAGCGTTTTAAGGTCCCGGTAAAAATATAAATTTTTACCCGGGCTGTTACAGGCTGGGCCGGGCCGGATTTGACAACAATGAAAAAAACTTTGAAAATTATCAGTTATTTTTTTTATAGTTTAGGGGATAGAGCTTTTGGGTTTAGGATTTAGAATTTTGTGTTTTAAGATTTAGAGAATTAGGACTTAAAATTAAAGGTTTAAGATTTAAAGTTTAATATTTAAGGAATTTAAACATTGAATGTTAGGGTTTAGGGTTTAGAGCATCTCCATTTGGTTTTTTATAGTTCAGGGGATTTTTTTGGGGTTAAGAAATGAAAGTTTAGGGTACTTTCATCGTAATCATTTTAATTCAAGGATTTTTTTTTATTCCAAACCTCTAAGTTGGAGTAAAAAAATTTAGCCCAATAGTCATTCAAAACTTCAATATATATAGAACATTGAAAACATTTTTTTTCGTGGAAAAAGGATCATGCATTTCTCATAAGGCAGAGCATTGGCGAACACTAGTTGTAGTCTGATGGGGTTGTAGGTTATTTATATAACTCCTATGTATCAAAAAAAAGTAAAACAAAGCACTAGCCACAAGGGGCAAACAAGTGATTGGGCGCTTGCAGGCAAACCATATTTGGGATACAAAAGGAGTAAAGTGGATTTTTGGTCTTTTATTCGTCTCAAATTTTAAATATGGTCATTGTACTTAACTTTTATAGATTTTGGTCCTTATACTATTATGTTTTTACTAAATTTAGTATTTTCAAATACGTGTCATCATTCAATTGGTCAAATTTAAATCCCACGTGATGACTTAACTAATGACTACACATGTTTGGAAATATCAAATTTATTGAAGACATAGTAGTACAAAGACCAAAATCCATGAAAGTTGAGTAAAATGACCACAATTAAAATTCGAGGCGAGTACAAAAACCAAAAATCCATTTTATCCGATACAAAATACATGCCAAGGAACCAAGTTCGAGCAGTTGAGCAGAAGAAACACACACAACTAACATTAAAAGGCATAACTTTTTTTTTGGTAAGTGATGAGGGCTAACGCCCTGATAGTATTAACTTAAAGAATCACAACAGTTCATGAGGTAGAGACCCCCATTACATCATGTAATAATCGATGAAACAACATTAGGCTGATCAGTGATAACGTGCAATCCTTTCGGGTAGAGTCAGCAACGCAATTGGCTTCACGGAGGGTAAATTGCACTATAACCGTCCAACGTCACCGTCAACAAATCCACAATTTGAGCAATAAGAGGACCAGTAAGCCCTAGGAAAAGGACCCTATCATGCAACAGGTAAACCAAAGGTAGTGAATCCACTTCCAATTCAACTTATCGATATCCACAGGCCCAGACAGCTGACAAACCTGCCCAAGCCGCAGCCAATTCCGCATGAAGTGTGGAACAGGAGCCCAGATTGTAACTAAAACCCAACAGCCAAGTACCCATCTCATCACGTATAATCCCTCCAGCAGCTGCCTTGCTGGAGTTTAAAGAAGAGTCGTCTGTATTAACCTTGATGAAGCCAGAGTTCGGCGGACATTAGGAAACCAGCTGCAGAGAATGAGACCCCTCGTACGCACCCTTTCAATCAAATGCAAGCTCAGAAACCTGCAAATCGTCATGCCGAAATCTAATGGAATGAAAAAATGATCCGACGAGGACTGAATCCCTTCAAAGACAACTACATTTCGCTCTAATCAGATGGTATGAATGGTCAGGCTAAAGATCACATCCGAGCTCGCAATAATGTTGAAGCCCTTAAATCTGTTATATAGACTCGTCGCACACTAGTCTCTCAATTGCAAATTAAAGAACAACCCCCATGATGAAGGTGGTAAAAGCCTGGTCCATAGGTTTTGAATGGCTGGACAATCCCGTAAGGCATGCAAAGTAGTTTCAGGTGACTGCTGGCACCGGGGACACAACGACGAGGCGGCAAGGTTACGTCGGACCCTCTCCACATTAGTGAGCAATTTATCATGAATAACCATCCATAAAAAAGTCTGAACCCTCTATGGTCCTTTCAAATTCCATACTTGCTTCCAAACTGGATCAACTGGATCCCACTCATCCTCACAAAGCAACTTATAGGCTAACGAGAGGGAGAAATACCCATTCGCCTCTCCTGCCCAGTGCACTTCATCAGAACCTGCATCCGGTTGAGGGCAGGGTATACTTGCATGCCCAAGGCACACAGATGTAGGGAGAATAGAACTAATCAGATCCCAACGCCATTGACCTTGCACCCCTACAAACTCAGCCACTGAACCATTTATTATATCATCAGGAATTAGGCCGGTGATGAGATCAGCCAACACCCCCACATCCGGTAGCCATTTCTCTAACCAAAAATCGCAATGTACACCCATTGCCCACGGTCCATGTTAAACCAGAAAGCATAACTGCCCATTGCTCACTAACCCTTCTCCACAATGGTGAGCAACTAGTTTTATGCACTACAGAAGGTAAAGTTCCCCGCATTACACCATATTTAGAGCAAAGAACCCGAACCCAAAAAGCCTGAGGTTGAGTAAGATTACCTCACCCTAACTTCATCATGAAGAAATTGTTCATAGTACTAGACTATCTTATATTTAAACCACCAACAGACTTGGGTTGCCGAACCTTATTCCACGATACCAGATGCATCTTTCGTTGCTCTCTAGTATCCCCCCTAAAAAAATAACGACATTTAGCATCCAGCTCAGTGCAAATGCTTCGTGGGATCCTTGCCTTTTGCATAATATATACGGGCTAAGCAGATAGAACCAATTGGATAAGGGTAATACGTGTCACGCCTCCGCTAAGCGCGACTGGCCAGGTACCTTGCGCACCCACCATGTGCCACAAGGCACCCGAAGGCCTTTCTTTATCTCACTCAGAAGCTCGTTGCCTCTGCCTCGCGAGTTACTGACCTCATATGTACAGCGTAAAAGGGAGCAAAACAAACAAATGGAAAGGCAACAAGACGATAAAAAGTATCAAAACCAACTAATAAAGACGGCTCCTCTAATGTCATAAAACTGTTGCTACGAAGGGGCACTAACTCTTACTATACATATACATAACCTTCATGTACAATCCAATACAATTAAATAATAAAAGAGACCGACTCGGCGATACCCATCCACCGACAACCCGTGCTCTCAATCTCGCACCTCTAAGACAATGGGAGAAAATGGGGAGTGAGTATAAACTCAGTAAGTAGAGTGACATACAAGTAATAGCAATAATATTAACACAAGTGGAAAACAACACCCAAACGCACTCCCCACATGCCACCGTGATCAGCCCACGGGTAAGCTATCGTGAAGTTATACTAAGCCTACCTGTATGGTCCGGTAGCCCCCCCCCCCAACATGTTACTCCTTAGCCCACAGCCCCACGTACGAGGCATAACCGATTAGCTACCACAACCACACATAGCGCCTAGCACAACACCACCATTACCTCATATGACCGATCAGCCATGTGGTGTTGCAAGGTCCCTCAATCCTCATCAATGAGCCAACATTGTGCAAATGCAATGGATGCAAATGTTATGCATGCAATGCACAGCCCAACCACTGAGCTCGTCAATAAACCAAGGCATAACCACAATATTGCACCATAGGTGCCAAACCACAATATCGCACCATAGGTGCCACCACCGAGCACATTGGTTCATCAACCAACAAATGAGAACCATTAACCATCATTAGCATGCAACCCCACTTACCAAACTATTAGGCACATCAAGGCTGTTCATTCTTTCACTTTGGAACCCTTGGGCACTTAGGGTTCCTACTGCCCTGTTACAGACATAAAAATACACATCAAAGCATAACACAACCAACCATAACCAGAAGCACACAATTCAACCTCACAAAAACATCCTTACCCTAACTCGGGTAGAATCTGCCTGTAGCAGCAAAGAGTTCATCGAGATTAAAGACGCACTTAAAGACAGAACCAGCCTTGGTCATCAATATCCAAGTTGTAGCCCTATCTCTTAGATTTCCAGAACCACCAAGAACGTTCAATTTAGAGGTCTGTAGCTCCAGATATGGCTCCTACACCAACTCGGAGTCATGGAGCAGGTCTACTGCCGAACAGTGAATTTGAGAGTGCATAACTCTCTCAGTTCAGCACCACAAAATGCCCATGGAAAGCTGTGGAAGTTAGCTAACTCTGGGCTTGGTTTTGCTCAATTCCAACCGGTAATTTGGTCGGAATCTTCTTTTTAGTGAGCAAGGGTCAATTTGCCCGAGAGTAAAACCATCCAAGTCTCACTTCTCTTCCTCTCCTCTCTTCCTCTCTTTCTCCTCTCTCTTTTCTCTCCAGCTCCTAACCACGAAATTGGAAGATAAGAGTGATGGAGAGGTGCTTAATTTAATCTCTTAAGGTCTGCCTAAGTAGGTGAGTCACCACCCCACTTGCCACCTCTTTCCCTTTAGGTGCCACATGCACCAAAACGCCACCTCGTGCTTATTTTCCACCAATTAGCTCGTGACACCTGACCTACTAGCTTGTACATCAAAGACCTCCAGCAACATATTTCCGAGCCACATGTCTAACTCTGATTGGACGATTTGGCAAATTACGCATTTACCCTCATCGTGCCTAATTGTGCATCGACGGGCACACCAATGCCGGTTGTGTACCATTTCGCACCAAATCGAGCCAACCGATAATCCCCATGGCCAATCGTGCCTCTAATGAATCTATTACACCAAATAATCACATTTCTAATGTTCCCCACCATTTATCGACCGATTGATCAAATCGAGTACCGAGTACCCTTGATTAGGCCAACCGTGCCAATGGGTCACTCTGAACCCATTTGTGCACACTAGGCCAAGACTATGCGCACCATTACTCTAAAGCCGATTTTAGCACATATTACCGAGCCATAACCCACACTAACATGTATACCTCAAATATAAACATCGCCCACAAACTGCAGAATGCACGGTCAAAGTAATAGGAACGTCCCTAGGGGACAAGCTACACCCGACTCTCATCCTGTAAATACTTCTCTATATTCTAGGGTGTACCTATGGTATCACATCATCCCCTCCATCAAGGAATTTTGTCCCCGAAATTCAAATGTTATCCTAACCTCAATAACAACATCAATTCTTTTATGTAGCTCTCAAGCATCTTCCTAGAAATGCTCATATGTTGTTTTAAGTGATCATACTCCGCTACCGATATATCCATAGTGCCACTCATCTAGTAACTCAGTCCCATATATGTTTAACTTGTTTTCTTCAAAATTCGTTCTCGAGTTCAACCTTAGCTATTACATATCCCCCAAGCTTAGATACTGACAATAAACATATCTTCTCAAATTGTATAATCGCAATGCATCCTTATGGTCACATATCACTCTAATCCGTTTCACTTACATCTACCACTTAACCACATTCTTATATATTCTAGCTCTCTTGACTATCTATCACTCTTCACCACGGCACAAATGGATAGGCTAAACAGTACTAATGCCAAACTTGTTTAATTCCTACCTTTAAAAATATTTTCCAAAACAATAATTCGAAAACGTTATAAATTGTGGCCACATAGTCAAGTAATAAAACTTGCAATGTACTGTTAGCCTTCCAAATGTAACCATACAAGTCTCTACTTTACTTCCCCATATGATACATCACTCGATAAGCCACCACAATCCATATACTCATTCTCTCATCACTGGTAACTTCTACGTCTCAGTCACTCCACTACGGTGCCCTATCCACACACAACTGCACCAATTGATCAATAAGGCCAATTACCCCAACCAAGCCACAAAACGCGTGATTCGCACACTCTTGGGTGCACTAGCACTCTAATCAACCAACCGGGCCAATTGCCCCAACCAGATCTCAAGGTACACTACTCCCACACTGATGCACACTAGTGCATGCACAAGCACACCAATTGCATCAACTAAGCTACCAAAACATCCGACTCAAGCAAATTACGTACAAACAGGCCAATCATGCTTCTGCTGCGTCACTCCGCGTATGCCTCAACTTCTTACCATTCCTTTAATTAGCTCTTCCTCTAAACTTGATATCATCTCCCATACATTAATAACCTCTAGTGTTCACTATAACAAAAATACTATGAACATCCTTTAAGTTTAAGGTCATAACTTTAAAGTCCACAACATACTTCATCTTAACTTACCGCTCCATAATCTAACTCTAAGTAATCCAGGGTAATCTAGGGTGTCAACTTTACTCTAATATATGCTAATTACCCACAACACTCGTAAACGTCCTCTTTTCCCCTTACTACTTAAAATACTTAAAACTTTAACATAACCGTTAATCATACTCTAGTATAAGCTCCAAACCAGAACTCCAAAATCACAGCCTATTCCTTCATATTTTACTTATCCTTAGGTTCTACATCACTATCTACTACCCTTCCCTTACTATTATCGAGCTTCGACTCGCAAACTACAATCTTACTCCTTTATTCTCACACATCCTCTCATAAAATTTTCACCCATACCTCAATTCAACTTCAGTTCAAACCATCCCAATCCATCGTTAGACTTATTTGCCATCACTTACACTCTGTTAAATCCACAAAACCATCTACTTACTTCCTTTAGTTCCTTATTCTCAACTACTCCGAGCCAACAAAACCTGTCCATGAGTTTCCCGAGCTACACATCAAGCAAACATCAAAGCACAATATGTAACACACATAGAGCAAATAATTAAAACAAACACCTCTCACCAAACCACAACCTCTAACTCGATGGGTATTAGCCACAAGACTCAACAACCTATGCCCCTCTAGTAAAACTACTTAACCATGTCCCAACGGCGTAGACATCTAACTCTATCATGAAAACAAGCTCCTTTACCACAACTATCACATTTGAAATAACATAACACACACTTTCAGAAAATTCATGCTCCACTACCAAAACTATCACATATTTTTGCAGCAAAAGGCAAGACGTCAACTGTCATGACACCAAACACATCCTAAACAAACAAGCTCCGCTACCAATTCTGTCACGCCCCCGCTAAGCACGACCAGCCAAGTACCTTGCGCACCCACATGTGCCACAAGGCACCCGAAGGCCTTTATCCATCTCACTCAGAAGCTCGTTGCCTCTGCCTCGCGGGTTACTGACCTTATATGCGCAGCGTAAAAGGGAACAAAACAAACAAATGCAAAGACAACAAGATGATAAAAAGTAGCAAAACCAATTAATAAAGACGGCTCCTCTAATGTCATAAAACTGTTGCTACAAAAGGGCACTAACTCTTACTATACATAGACATAACCTTCATGTACAATCCAATACAATTAAATAATAAAAGAGACCGACTCGGCTGCACCCATCCACCTACAATCCATGCTCTCAATCTCACACCTGTAAGACAAGGGGAGGAAATGGAGGGTGAGTATAAACTTAGTAAGTAGAGTGACATACAAGCAATAGCAATGATATCAACACAGGTGGAAAATAACACCCAAACGCACTCCCCACATGCCACCGTGATCAGCCCACGGGTAAGCTATTGTGAAGTTGTACTATGGCTACCTGCATAGTCCGGTAGCCCTGCCAACATGTTACTCCTTAGCCCACGGCCCCACGTAGGGGAGAGCATTCCGTCAATTTGGTTTGGACAAGGTAATTTGGTTCAGTCTTCGGTCTGTCCGAATTGGCCCCAGGGGTGTCCATACCAATGTTCGAACCCAAATTGTCCAGAGACCGAAATGACCAAAATATTTCGGTCTGGACAACTTTGTCCGAATTGTCCAAATAATAAAACAACATAAAAAATATCCAGTGAAATGGAAATCTAGAAAATTCACAAATTCAATTTGAAGTTATACATGCATAAGCAGAATTGCCATCATAAACCCAAATTGAAGTTATACTGCCCAACATTCAAAAGCTAGGTTCATAGGAAAAGTTGAATTACATAACAAGCTTCAAAGTTCAAATTTAAGAGAATGTAATATAAGCCAAGCTTGCTACAACCTATAGTCCTACACCATTCTTGATTAACAAAAATTGCTTCAGACTTCAAACTTGCTGCAGACTTCAAACTTGCTTCTTTCTACAGGCTTCAAACTTCAAAATAGCTTCTTTCCATCCACCATATTCTTTCTGTTTCCAATATTGATTAACAACAATAAAAAATCATGTTATCAAGAAACTAATCTGAATATGAGATCAAGAAACTATACTTAATTTTTTTAACCAATCACAGATTCATAGCTCACAGCTCAAAGCATTTATTGTCTATATTGCAAACCCCTTCAACAACATTGTTCCAAATTCCAATACCAAGCTTATAATCATCCCCTACTTAAAAATTCATCTACCAAGGCATAGCAAGGCTCTATTCGGCGACTGGCAGATTTTTCACTAGAACTGAAAGCATAATTTAATTAAAAGAGGGCAGCAAAGAAGCATGATTTAAGAAAAGAGGGCAGCAAAAAAAAAATGACTTACAGTTATAGACCTACAACAACTTGCAAGAACCTGGGATTCACTCCAAAGCAACCTGATTCAATTCTGAAAAAAAAGAAATTTAAGATTTTGTCTTACAATTAAGCAACAAATCATAATAAACAAAGGCAAAAAAGACTCACCTTTCTCAATTTTCTCAAGAGAATGAATGTCTTCTTCCACACTAACCTTAGGCGCCTTATGCGGTTTGAGCCAATCTTGTGTGCAAATAAGGGACTCAACCACCCTAGGAGTTAAGGAACTTCTAAACGGATCAAGAACTCTTCCACCGGTGCTGAAGGCAGATTCTGAAGCTACAGTAGATATTGGCATAGCCAATATATCACGCGCCATGTTTGCAAGGATCGGATATCTTGGAGAGTGCTTTTTCCACCATTCAAGCACACTCCAATCCTTGGCATCTTCATTTTCAGTTTCTTCATCCAAGTATTTATCCAATTCTGATATACTCTGAACACAGAAGGAGGGACTTTGAGCCTTGCGTTTCTTGTACTTTCGCTTACTTTCTGACTCTCTCATCCGAGATGGGTCAATATCATCTTCCTCATCTACCTCCATTGCAGATCCTGCACCACTTCCTTCTCCTATCAAGTCACCACATAAATGTCCACCAACATTCTTTTGCTTGTACATCTCAACATAGGCATTGAACATTGCATGCAAAGTTTTCATCACCTTGTCAAAAACTTTCGGCCCATCTACTTCACCATGCATGTCCATTATTGCAGGCTCAAGATAATTTAACTTTTAGCTTGGATCAAGAATAGCTGAAATGTAAAGCAAAGAATTCATTGTCTCAAAAGAGTGGCAACATCATTAATTCGATCAAAGAATGCATTGGCAGTAACATAGGAAGACCCGGAAACAAAGTTGGTCAACCTATAAAAAGGTCTCAGAAAGTTACACATCCTCCTTGAATTTTTCCAATCATCCGACATAGGCAGCCCCACACATTCCCTAACTTATACAACTACATCATCCCTATTCCCCTCTCCATATGCCACTACCATTGTATCACCTTCAACTCCCTCCATCACGGTCACTTCTTCAATATTTGCTCCAGCTCTTCCTTTTCCCTTGCCCTTCAATTTGATCTTGAAAAATTGAGATTCCAGCTCCTCTTTCAAACCAGGTTCCAGCATGCTATACCAATGAAATGCCCTCTCAAACTTTTCTGTAGCTTCTAACATCAAGTAGGTAGAGTTCCACCTAGTTGGAACATCTAAGCATATCATCTTCTTAGTCTTAATTTGTTCATAGACAACACACTCATTGAACTTGTCCAACCTAGAAGAGGAATGTCTCACAAACCTAACAGCAGCTCTAATCCTCTCCAATGACTCGTTAATTTCCCTTAAACCAGCATGCACAATCAAGTTAACAATATGAGCAACACATCTGATATGAAAACATTCACCATCTAAAATCGAAGTGCCCCATTGTTTGGCTTTTTCCCTAAGATAATCAACAGCCACATCATTCGAACTAGTATTATCTACTGTCACTGTGAATACATTCCTAATATCCCACTTCTTCAAGCATTCCTCCACTCCCATACCTATTGCTATTCCTTTATGACTAACAATTGGACAAAAATTCAATATCATCTTTCTCAACTTCCATTCATTGTCAATAAAATGCGCTGTTAAGCACATATAATTGATCTTCTGAATAGAAGTCCAAGTGTCAGTGGTTAAGCTAATCCTTTGGCCATTGCTTTGTATAAAATCCTTCATCCTAGTCCTCTCCATGACATACAAATCATAGGTATCTCTAGCAACTGTCCATCTAGAAGGCACTACAAATCTAGGTTGCATAATTGAACAAAAATGCTTAAACCCAACTCCCTCTACAAACTTAAATGGATGCTCATCAACAACAACCATGAATGATAAAGCTTTCCTTATCGAATCCATATCAAATCTCCATACAAACATTGATCCAGGGTTTGAATTCTGACAATTATCATCTACATCCCCCCACTAATAACATTGACATGTCTAGTAATTTGGGTTTGGGTATTGCTAGGTTGAGGCTTTTGGTCACATTTATCCTTGTGATGCTTAAGAACTGTTGTGCCATTCTTAGAGGTATTGGTAGCAAACTCTCTCTCACAATATAAGCACCTAGCCTTCTCCTCCCCATTTTCAGTAACAACCTTAGAGAAATGAGCCCATACCTTCGATCTAGGTTGCATAGGTTTTCGTTTCCCTTTTGTTGTGGTAGTGGTGCTTGCAACTGCAACTCCAGCATCTGATGAAGGAGTATTAGAACTAATTCCAGATTGGTCTGCTGTCGATATTGATTTCGGAGGCATTTTTTGAAATTGGAATTGTGTTGTGTAAGTGTTGTTGCTGAATCTGGAAAAAGAAAAATAAAAACTCGAGTTAAGAACAGAAACATAACAGAACAGAGCACGAGATATCAAAACTCATGATGCTATTGAAAACTAACTTAATCGAGAACCTAGATGAAGGAGATCAAATTGGTACAATAAATTAAAAAAAATAAGTGTAGTCTAGGAGTTCATGCTACAAGAGATATTGAAGAGTGCATGCTTGAAATCACAGAAGACTTGAACATATTGAAGAGCTCAACTAGCAACAGCTAAATGCCTTAAATTGCTATTGGATAAAAGTTTGCATTGCTGAAAATGGCCAATTAATGACAGAACATGAGGGTGACAATGTCCTACACTTGAATTGAAACATATAAACTAGTGGCTTCACTATTGATTAGTGATATATTTAACATTGATCAATCGATTCAATCCCACTCAAGTGCCATGTATGTTTCTTACAGAAAGTTTTTATGGTTAGAAGCCATTGTCAGACCTCTAATGCCAAACCATAAATGCCCAGATTTATATAACAATAACAATGCAGATAAACTACACATAAACAATATGTAGAAATCCACGAGGTACATAAACAAACTATAATAATCAATCCAAATGCATGAATAATAGAAAACATCTCAGATTAGGGAGGCAAAAAGTAGTAGACAGAAATGAAAAAAGAAAAAGGATGAGACCAGGAAAGGACCAAGAAGACGAACCAGGAAAGGACCAAGAAGACGAAGAAGGCGAGGAGCCACCAGAGACACCATGGATCACCGTCTGGCTGACCACTGACACAGCCCTTCCCGCAGCAGAGACACTACCGAATGATGATGATGATGATGATGATTGGGCAAGGGGAGTTGGGAAATCAAAGAAGAGTAGGGAGAGAGAGAGAGACTGAGAGAGGGAAATAGGAATTAGGTTTTAGGGAAGAGTTGGGGAATTAGGCTTTTGGTTGCTGCTGGGTCGGGCGACCTCGTCGTTATCTTTTGTTTTTATTTTTTCCCCCACTTAGCACAAAACGACGACGTTTTGTCAAAGACCGATTGGTTTTTCGGTCTATCCAAACTTCGTCAAGGCTACCCATACCAAATTCAAATGTTTATTCGGTCCTGTCCAGCCCAAACCCGAATTTTAAATTTTGTTTGGATAGTGTCAAAATAACGTAAACTTCGGTTTGGACATCGGTTATTCCGATTTGTTCGGTCAATCTGCTCACCCCTAGCCCCACGTATAAGGCATAACCGATTGGCTACCACAACCACACACGGTTCCTAGCACAACACCACCATTATCTCATATGACCGAGCAGCCATGTGATGCTGCAAGGTCCCTTAATCCTCATCAATGAGCCAACATTGTGCAAATGCAATGGATGCAAATGCTATGCATGCAATGCACAACCCGACCACTAGGCTCGTTAATAAACCAAGGCATAACTACAATATCGTACCGTAGGTGCTAAACCACAATATCGCATCATAGGTGCCACCACTGAGCACATTGGGTCATCAACCAACAAATGAGCACCATTAACCATCATAAGCATGCAACCCCACTTACCAAACCATTAGGCACATCAAGGCCATTCATTCCTTCACTTCGGAACCCTTGGGCACTTAGGGTTCCTACTGCACTGTTACATACATAAAAATACACATCAAAACATAGCACAACCAACCATAACCAGAAGCACACAACTCAACCTCACAAAAACATTCTTACCATAACTCGGGTAGAATCTGCCCTGCAGCAGTAGAGAGTTCATCGAGATTAAAGGCGAACCTAAAGACAAGAGCCTTGGGCATTAACATCAAAGTTGTAGCACTATCTTTTAGCTTTCCAGAGAGACTAAGAATACTCAATTAAGAGGTTTTGTAGCTCTAAATATGGCTCCTACACCAAGTAGGGGTCATGCAGCAGGTCTACTGCAGAACAGTAAACTTTGAGAGTGCATAACTCTCTTAGTTTAGCTCCACAAATAGCAAGATCAATGCCCATGGAAAGCGATGGAAGTTAGCTAACTCAAGGATTTGGTTTCACTCAATTCCAACCGGTATTTAGGCAGGAATTCTCTTTTTAGTGAGCAAGCATAAGTTTGCCTAAGAGCAGAACAACCCAAGCCTCACTTCTCTTCCTTTCTTCTCTTCCTCTCTTTCTCCTCTCTCTTTTCTCTCCAGCTCCTAACCACGAAATTGGAAGATAAGAGTGAGGGAGAGGTCCTTAATTTCACCTCTTAAGGTCTGCCCAAGTAGGTGAGTCACCACCCCACTTGCCACTTCTTTCCCTTTAGGTGCCACATGCACCAAAACGCCACCTCGTGTTTATTTCCGACCAATTAGCTCGTGACACCCGGCCTACTAGCTTGCACACCAAAGACCTCCAGTAGCATATCTCCAAGCCACATGTCTAACTCCGATTGGTCGGTTTGGCAAATTACGCATTTACCCTCATCGTTTCCAATTGTGCACCGACGGGCACACCAATGCCCGGTTGTGCACCATTTCGCACCAAATCGAGCCAACCGATAATCCCCATGGCCAATTGTGCCTCTAATGAATCTATTATACCAAATAATCACATTTCTAATGTTTCCCACCATTTATCGACCGATTAATTAAATCGAGTACCCGGTACCCCTGATTAGGCCAACCGTGCCAATGGGTCACTCCGAAACCCATTTGCGCACACTAGGCCAAGACTATGCACACCATTACTCTAAAGCCAATATTAGCACATATTACCGAGCCATAACCCACACTAACATGTATACCTCAAATATAAACATCGCCCACAAACTACAGAATGCACGGTCAAACTAATAGGAACGCCCCTAGAGGACAAGCTACACCCGACTCTCATCATGTAAATACTTCTTCATATTCTAGGGTGTACCTGGGGTATCACAATACGCCCCGCCATAGACAAGGAGCGTGCTTTCCACCCACTTAGTCAATTATAACCTTTGTTAAGACCTTCTCATAGGTTAGTCGAGAAACTTGATCATGAACGAGTGGGGCAGCTAGATATTTGCCCAAATTAGAAGTAACAGGGATGTCAAAAATAGTACCAATTTGCGCCACCAAGTCTTCATCGACATTCAATGAGAAAAATAGTTGGGACTTGGCATGACTCACATGTTGGGCGGAGGCGGCATTGAACATATCTAAACACTCCATAATACATGCAGCCTGCGAAACTGAAGCCTCCCTAGACAATAGTAAATCATCAACAAAGAAAAGACGAGACAACAAAGGACCACCCTGATTAAGTTGGATCAGTTGCCATGCACCAATATTAATCATGTTCTCTATCAAATGGCTCAAACGCTCCATACACAAAAATAAATAGGTAAGGGGAAAGAGGATCCTCCTGACGAATACCTCGAGTTGGGGTAAGAATATCTGTTTGCTCACCATTCGAAAGAACTCGCAACCGAGCTGTAGAAATACACTGCATGATGACATTGGAAATCTGCTCAGGTGCCCCGAGTAGTGTCAAAGTCTCTTCCACAAAGTTCCATCGGATGCGGTCATATGCCTTTTCAAGATCAATTTTTAGAGCCATAAATCCCACTGGGCCCGACTTCTTCTTCATGAGATGTATACCTTCCTAGGCCACAATTATATTACCAGTGATATGGTGAGCAGGTACAATTTGCTCCGTCCCAACCAAACTTGCCACCAACTGCTTAAACCGGGTTGCAAGTAACTTAGTGACGATCTTGTGAGAAACATTACAAAGACTGATTGGTTAGAATTGAGATAAATTCACTGGATGCTCTACTTTAGGAAAAAGACAGAGAAGCGTCTCAATGATCCTTGGATCAATTCGCTGGGTACGAAAGACCTCAGAAACAAAGCGAACAATATCGGTTGAGACAATAGGCCACTAACTCTGATGGAATAAGGCATGCAATCCACCAGGGCCTAGAGCTGTAAGTGCTCCGATATCAAATACCGCCTTCCTCACCTCAGCTAGAGTAATTTCCTGAGATAGACCCGCCATCAACTCATCATCCACCACCGGAAATCGATTTAGTATAGAAACAGTGACATACATTTCCATACCTCATAATCATATTGCCATTCGCCATGTTGGTCTTGTAATGCCTCAATTATATTCTTCTTACGACGAACCTTAGTAGTCATATGGAAAAAGTGAGTATTACGATCACGATGCAACCATCTACATCTGGACTTCTGCAGCCAAATCAAATCCTCATGAACCAATAATTACTCATACTTTGACCATAGACGACGCTCCAAGTTAACCAAGAAACGATTTGGAGCCTGATCAAGAGCAATTTCGGTACCTCTCAACCTGTTGAATAAAGCTCGCTTCTGCTTAAACACATTCCCAAAACATGTGGAGTTCCAAATTTTCACTACTGCATGAAAGTCAGTCACAGACGCAACCAAATCTCTCTGAGTATGCCATGAGTTCTTAACTACCTCAGAAAATTGCGCATGAGTAAGCCATGCAGCTTGAAATCGAAAAAGGCCTATCAACCCATTACGATAACCCACATGCCTCTCCCTCACAAGAATAGCCCGGTGATTCGACTTCACTCGCAACAAATGGAATACAGAGGCATCATCATACCGCTGTTTCCAGGGATTCGAGACAAGAACCCTATCAAGTTGCCCCCTCAAACAACCACGAAACCATGTAAATTTGGGGCCTCTGAAACCTAAGTCAGAAACCCCACATTCATCCATCCACTACCTAAATCTCTTCATACGTGAAAAAAGGGGGCACCAGACCACCTTGTGTTTCGTCCGGTGATGAGATGACATTGAAATCCCCCACAAGAATCTATGGTTCCCGCACATTCCGACTAATAGCAGCCATGCGGACCCATAAAGAAATACGACGGGTCTCTAACGAACTCGCATATACTGCCGTTAGCAGAAAAGGATATGCCCCATGAGGCCGAACCTGAACATGTAAGTACTGTGCAAACCGATCAACAGCAGCAACATCCAACATCTGTGGCCTCCATAAAATCCAAAGACCTCCAGAGAAGCCCCTAGCAACTTCAACAATCCAACTACGAAAACCCAAACCTCGAATCACATTCCTTGCCCCTCGGCCACTAATTTGCGGTTCAAGCATTATAGCCAGTTGAACATGGTGTTGTTGAACCATATCCTTCAATGCGCTCACTCTTTGCTCCTTGACAATTCCAAGAAATAAAATTTAGATTATCCATAAAGATAAGAGAGGTAAGTGCAGAAAAACTATTAGGGTGAGGACCCATCACAAAAGACATCGCACCAGCTCACAGGGTAATGGGGCAGTATTTTATCCTTACTCACAATCATTACAACCTTATTTGGATCAAAAGGTAGAGAATCATCCTCCAAAGGAGCATTTGCATTACGTTGATGCTTAGGAATACCAGCCTCTACAATGCGGCCATCCGAACTTAGATCAACCAAAGGGGAACAAACTTACGTTTACTAATGATATCGTCCTGTTCAAATTCACCCATATGCACATCCTCCATGGACTTGCTGTCAAGACCAATATTAATGATCATAGAACGTGCATGTGAAGCGCCCCGACCCGTATTTACCGAAACACAGTAAACACGTGCCGAAACTATTCATTATGATAGAACAGACAGTACAACGTGCAAATACTATACATTAGCAACTATCAATACAACTGTCACCCACACTCGGGGACCATTATTCAATCCATACACAGTGCTCTCAGCAGCAGCAGATAGTATCAGTAATATACATATCACAGGAAATCAGCAGTACAACAATATATATCACACAGCAGCGGAAATGTAGTACAGCATCATAAGCAATAGAATAGCAGCGGAAGACTTATGCACATGCAACGGTGGTATGGATCCGGAGTCAGGTGGAGAAGAAAGCAGCAGCCATCGAACGTCGTCCCTGAACTACGGAAACAACTTAACCTACGGGATGAAACCCAGCAGGCGAGGGGTGAGTCCGAAATGCTCACCGACGAAGGATAAACAGTGATATGCAAGCAACCGTAATACTTAAAAGCAATCACAGACAAGCAACAAGTGCGGATACTGGGAACGCATATGCTCCTCAACTTCCCATGTGGACTCATTCGCAGAGTGTTTGCTCCACTTAACCTTTACCATTGGAATAACTCTGTTCCTTAATTGTCTGACTTCTCGGGCAAGAATCTGCTCCGGCATTTCTGTATATGTAAGATCCTCTGCGACCTCGACATCTACTGTAGTAACCACATGGCTCGGATCCGATCTGTACCTCCTCAACATGGAAACATGGAACACATCATGAATCTGTGACAACTCCTCTGGCAAAGATAATCTGTATGCCAAGGGTCCAATCCTTTCCACAATCTCATACGGTCCAATGTATCTGGGACTCAGCTTCCCTCTTTTCCCGAATCTGATTACACCTTTCCATGGTGCAACTCGGAGGAAAACTTGTTCTCCCACTTGGTACTCCATCTCTCGTCGATGCTTATCGGCATAACTCTTTTGTCGGTCCTGTGCTGCTCTCATGCTCTGCTTAACTGTCTGAATCTTGTCAACAGTCTGCTTAACCAAATCCGAACCAACGATCAAACGGAGACCTTCTTCATCCCAACAAACTGGACTTCGGCACTTCCTTCCGTAAAGAGCTTCAAACGGAGGCATGCCAATACTGGAGTGATAACTGTTGTTATAGGCAAACTCCGCTAAAGGCAAATACTGGTCCCAACTCCCACTGAAGTTAAGAGCACAAGCCCTTAGCACATCTTCCAGTGTCTGGATAGTCCTCTCCGACTGTCCATCGGTCTGAGGATGGAATGCAGTACTAAAACTCAGCTTCGTTCCCAAAGCTGTTTGTAGACTCTTCCAGAACCGTGATGTGAATCTCGGATCTCTGTCTGAGACTATGGACTTAGGAATCCCATGTAGTCTCACAATCTCTGCAACATATTGCTTCGCCAACTTATCCAAAGTGTCTGTCTGTCAAATGGGAAGAAAATGGGCTGATTTTGTAAGTCGATCAATGATAACCCAGATGGCATCATGTTGTCTCCGGGTCAACGGTAATCCGACCACAAAATCCATGGTAATCATCTCCCACTTCCACTCTGGCACTGACAAGGATCTCATCTTCCCTGCCGGAGCCTGATGTTCAGCTTTCACTTGCTGGCAAGTGATACACTTAGCCACATACTCGGCTACATCCTTCTTCATGCGTGGCCACCAAAAATGACTTCTCAAATTCTGGTACATCTTGGTGCTCCCGGGATGCATAGCATACGGTGTCATATGTCCTTCTTCTAGAATCTGACTGCGCAGGTCATCAACACTGGGTACACATAGGCGCTTTCCTAGCATCAGTGCACTATCCTCCGCTCTGAATGGTTCTAAATTGAGTGCAAACTGGAGAATTATGCTAAAGTTTGAAAAGGAGAAGGTATCTTCCTTTCCACTACGGACTGCTTCCTTCAGCTTGATCAAGTCGGGATCTCCATCTTGTAACTCCACAATCCAGCCTCTCAGGTTAGACTTGACTTCTATATGTGTCAAAAAAGCTCCCGTCTCATCGATTGACAAATTAACTCCCATCTTCCTTAACTCGATGAGTGAGGACATCGAGTAAGTCGTGGAAGTATCTTCTGGCTGTCTCCGACTCAAGGCATCTGCTACAACATTAGCTTTTCCAGGGTGATACTCAATAGTACAATCATAATCATTCAGTAACTCAACCCAACGTCTTTGTCGCAGGTTAAGCTCCTTCTGAGTCATGATGTACTTGAGACTCTTGTGATTCGTGAAAATCCGGCATCTCTCTCCGAACAGATAATGTCGCCAGATCTTCAAAGCAAGAATCACTGCGGCCATCTCCAAATCATGTGTCGGATAGTTCTTCTCGTGTGGCCTCAACTGTCTCGAAGCATAGGCTATCACTCGGCCTTCTTGCATCAGAACAGCTCCCAAACCAAGACCTGAAGCATCGCAGAACAGCACGTACTCCACTCCTGGCTTAGGCACTGTCAAGACTGGTGCTGTTGTTAGCTTCTTCTTAAGTTCATCAAAACTCTTCTAACAATCCTCACTCCAAATAAAGGCTTGATCTTTCCTCAATAGCTTGGTCATGGGACTAGCTATCAAAGAGAAACCCTCGATGAATCTTCGGTAATATCCTGCAAGGCCAAGAAAACTCCTGACTTCTGGTACCGTCTTAGGCGGCTCCCACTCCAGAACGGCTTTTACTTTGGCAGGATCAACCTTAATTCCATCCCCGGATACAACATGTCCAAGGAATGCAACTTCTTCTAGCCAGAACTCACACTTGCTAAACTTAGATACAACTCTTTCTCTCGCAACCTCTGCAGTACTACCCTTAGGTGCTCTTCATGTTCTTCCCGATTCTTGGAGTAGATCAAGATGTCATCGATGAAGACTACTACAAACTTATCCAAGAACTCGTTCAAGACCAAATGCATCAAACACATGAAAATTGCTAGTGCATTGGTCAAGCCAAAAGAAACCACTGTGAACTCAAAGTGACCATACCGAGTGCGGAAGGCTGTCTTCGGTATGTCCTTCTCTGCAATCTTGACCTGATGGTAGCCAGATCGAAGATCAATCTTAGAAAATACAGTAGCTCCTTGTAATTGATCGAAAAGATCATCAATTCTGGGAAGCGGATACTTATTCTTCACTGTCACCTTGTTCAGCTGTCGGTAGTCCACACACATGCGCAAACTACCATCCTTCTTTTTCACAAAGAGGACTGGTGATCCCCAAGGTGAAATACTATGTCTGATGAAACCTTTCTCTAACAGCTCATCCAACTGTTTCTTCAACTCCTGAAGTTTTGTCGGTGCCATCTGGTATGGTGCCATCGAGATAGGTGTCACTCCTGGCATCAAATCGATGGTGTACTCAACTTCTCTGTCAGGTGGCAATCCTGGCAAATCTTCTGGGAACACATCTGGAAACTCCTTCACAACCATGATGTCTTCCAAAATCGGAGTCTGAACTTCTTCACCCTTGGCATGGGTCAACAAAGCATCTGGACTTAATGGCTGTATCCCAACATCCTGATTAGCAGAGATACTACATGTTGTAGCAACTCTCCCAATACCTGTTAATAAAACCTGTCGTCCACCATCGGAAGTCAACAACACTTCCTTGGTTCGACAGTTTACCAAAGCACTGTACCTCGACAACCAATCCATCCCTAGAATGATATCGAAACCTCCCATGTTCATCACAACCAACCGAGCGAGAAAAACCTCACTATCGTACGAAAGAGAAACGTCTCTGCACACATGGGTTAACCTGACCACTATACCCGCAGGTAACCTAACCCTCATCGGACAAGTTAATTTTTCTTCCGTTCAGTTATGTAGTATTGCAAAACTTTGCGCGACAAAAGAAATGCGTAGCACCAAGGTCTATCAAAGTATAAGCAGTACTACCAAAGACTGTAAAAGTACCTGCTATAACCTTGGCATTCTAGGTGACTTTCAGCATGCTGATTCCCTCCAACCGGATCCATTCGTACCTTATATGAGAATGTATGTATGCATATCATGTCATGACAAATCTTATGCACAAACAACAGTCAAGCAACCACAGTTATGTCCCTAATGACCTACTGCCTGCTCCGCTACCAAACTGAAGCGCCCCGACCCGTATTTACCGAAACACAGTAAACACGTGCCGAAACTATTCATTATGATAGAACAGACAGTACAATGTGCAAATACTATACATTAGCAACTATCAATACAACTGTCACCCACACTCGGGGACCATTATTCAATCCATACACAGTGCTCTCAGCAGCAGCAGATAGTATCAGTAATATACATATCACAGGAAATCAGCAGTACAACAATATATATCACACAGCAGCGGAAATGTAGTACAGCATCATAAGCAATAGAATAGCAGCGGAAGACTTATGCACATGCAACGGTGGTATGGATCCGGAGTCAGGTGGAGAAGAAAGCAGCAGCCATCGAACGTCGTCCCTGAACTACGGAAACAACTTAACCTACGGGATGAAACCCCGCAGGCGAGGGGTGAGTCCGAAGTGCTCACCGACGAAGGATAAACAGTGATATGCAAGCAACCGTAATACTTAAAAGCAATCACAGACAAGCAACAACATATCTCAACAACTGAGCCAAGGCCAAAAGAATGCTTACTTATTATTACCAATTTTATCTTCCGGGCCCCCGTCACTGGACAAGCTAGGGTCGTACCTGGTTATTAATTAATTCCGGATGCTAGGTCAAGAACCAAACCACATATCAGAACAACCGGATATTCGGCATATCCGAGCCACCGCGGATATTCGGCATATCCGAGCCACTGGGTATTTGGTATACCCCAACCTCAGGCGACGTCATGCCAACCAGATATTCGGCATATCTGAGCCTCTGCGGATATTCGGCATATCCGAGCCTCTGGGTATTTGGTATACCCTAACCACAGGCATGACGAGCCAATCAAACCAAAAACCGACCATAGCATCCCAGAATTAATCATCAAACCATCGGGTCGTACCACTACTTTCCATATGACAATTATAACAACATCTCAAATCAATTCCAACTCCAATTTCATATTCCAATTCCTTTTCTCAATTTCCACAGTCAATAGTTCAACATCAATCTCAGCATATATCCACAGAATCAATATCACAGTTCAAAAGCAACAATAATATCCACAGCAGATATTCAGCCAACAACCAACAGTTCAGTAGTTCAATCAAACAACAAAGCACACAAAGTATTACAGGCAACATAACAAGGGTTATCCATCCTCACCTTAGCCGATATTCAATTATGGAATTGTCCAGCAAGTTCCAAGTCCGGTTCCTCAGCAAATTGCTCATTATCAACACCTATGTCAATCAAATAATATGCAAACATAAGATGGTATGCAAATGCCATGCTAATACTGTATACCGTAAATTAAATATAACCTCGGCTCGGTTACTCCCCCGGATTAATTCCATTATTATCATCATTCACAATTTATTTCAAGTGTCAAAAATACCCTTCTATACTTTTTCCTATACCCGGGTACTATTCCGGTATTTTACTACCTTGATAATACCCTTTCCAAAATTATTCCATAAGTATGTACTTTCCAAAATATTATTTCTACAAATTATTATTTTTTTTCCATATACCATATAATATTTTCTAAAATTATTTCCTCGAAATATTTATTTTCCATACCAATATATATTTTCCCCATCTCATTTTTATTTTCTTCCATTTTATTTTTCCTCCCAGATTTCATTTTCTTCTTTTCTTTTTTTTTTGTATATTATTGGACTGGACCAGGGAATAGTACCAGCCCAACAGACCCTGGAGCCAGGCCCAGCTGCCAGCCCAGGCGTGTCAGCCCAGACCACGAGCCCAAGGCCTAGGTCACGGCCCACAGACCCAAACCACATTCGGCCCGCGACTCAGCCCACATACCCCCGGGTCAACCCGACCCGTGTCCCTTATCCGGGTTGCTTCTTCAACCCCAACTCACCTTGCAGGCGGCGGCGCGACGAACGGCGACGACAGAGGCGGGGGCGGCGTGAGGAGAGGGGACCGGCGTGGCGGCGTCGCAAGGGAGGACGGAGGCGCGACCTGCTCGGGTCGCCGGTGCACAGACGGCGGAGGGGAAGAGCTGCAGCGGGGATGGCTGTGTCGTGGCAGGGAGGAGGAAAGGAAAGGAGAGTGAGGAGATGGTGGCGATGAGCTGGACGACGGCGGAAGGAGGCATGCGAGGGGGTGGTCGACAGTGGTGGCTGCGGCGGTGTTGCAGGGCTCGGTGGTGGTGATTCCACGGGGAGGAGAAGAGGAAGGGGAGGGTGACGTGGCAGGGGTGTTGTGTTTGTGTTATGTTGTTGTTGTTTTTCTTTTTCTTTCTTTTCTTTTCTGGTTCAAACGGATTTGCAGGGAAGGTTTTTGTTTGTTTTTTTTTCCTTTTGCAGGGAAAGAAGAGAAAGATGGTGATGAAGATTTGCAGAGGAGGTGAATTTAAATAGGCAACAAAGATCACTGGTTAATCACAAGTGAAATAGGTGGTTCACAGGCTGAATAGGAATTGGCGGCTGAATAATTGAACTTCAACTATGCAGTTACTATGCTGCATGTGAAGTGTGACCCACCTGGACCAGAAAATATCCGGTATACCCACTTATCTTATTTCTGGTCCGATAATTCGAGAATAATCCCGGCTTTTTCCGAAGATTCCCGGACCCGGAAAAATCCCAACTTTGGTCCGTAAAATCTGCAGAAAAATCCCGAGCGTGGGACAAGGCTCGGTTTCGGAATCCAATATTCAATTTACCATAATTTAATTACCCAAGATTAAAAATCATTGGTAAATTACTGTACATTAATTTAAACAGTCCCGGTAAAAATGAAATTTTTACCTGGGCTGTTACAGCATGAGTCTGTGGATCTTTAGGATATTGGAACATTTTAGCAACAGCCTCTGGATCGACACTTTGGAATTCACGAACTTCAGACACAAATGACACCACAACAGTATCTGCACTCAGCTGCTTGTCCTTTTTACCCTTGCCAGTTGTCTTAGTACGTCCCTCCCTTTTATCCTTCTTCTTACTCCCTCCCGAACCAGAAATCGAAATCTCTTTCGCTTGAAAAGCTATGGGTTCAATTGGTGCCTTTGCATGTAGGACTGCAGAGTCCGTAGCATCACGATGCACTTCGTGGAGGAGTGCAAAAGCTGAACCCAGCTCAAAAGGATTGACAATGCACTTAGTACCCAACGTACCAAGTTGACCCTTAGAAGCCGCCTTGGTTTTAGCTGTCCGTCGACCTGACCGCCTGGTCGAACGCACCACTTTCATCCAGTGACCATACTTGTGCTGTCCCTCCTCCCACGGTCCTTGGTGCAGTTTTGGAACAGTGGTCGGTGTTGCAGGTGAAATCACACTGGGACCAGCATCGGTACCCTGATTTGTCTCCATTGAAACAGTGGCAGGAGCAGCAATCCAAGGGCATTGCACTGCCCTCTGCCCCAGGCAATGTTCTGCAACATGTCCAACCTTACCACAGGAAAACAAAAATCAGGAATATCTTCATACTTAACCTTAAACCAACGATCTTCAATTTCCACCCATCCAACCAAAGGTCTCGAAAACTCAACCTCAATAGCTAAACGTGCGAGTGGATGGCATCAAACAAAAACAAACACAGAATGGATACCAACAATAATGCTTGATGGATACTTTCTTTTTTGTTTGTGGGGAGAGATACTTTTCCCTCTTAGTTACTCGTGGAAGGCCAGGGTAATGCTTCCCTGAGATCAGTTTTGCCCGCTACCATGGTCCGAAGCATGAAATGTGCTTCACTTTCTCTCGGGGGCTTGGCGCATAAAAAGATCTCAAGAAAAGTAACCATAGAACTTGTATAAAGAAGTAAGACTGCCAACGAAAGGATATTTTGAGATCGCTTACTGAATACACTAGCCCTCTTCTTTTTTTCTTTCATGAAGTCTTAAGCCATTCCATTCTTTGAAAAACTCACAGACACCCATGGAGCCACTCTCTAATCTTGTCTTTGGTCGTGGACATGCTTGTCCTCAACAGTCCACCTAAGACTCACAATCCATCTCGTTCTCTGTAAATTATATTCCATTATTTAGGTGATAGTTAAAAGAAAACCACAAAATAACCCAAAGAAAAAAAATATGTCTTACTAGATAATCACAAAAATGTATGTTACCCTACCTAATAAGCATTTTGGATCCTATTCCCACCGAATTATTTTGACCCCACGATACTTTTGTTCTGGTTCGCCCAGGTTTTTTTCAAAATCAAAAACATTAAGGGGCCGTCATGGATTCTAATTTTTCTCTTATAATCATGATTCCTAGGAGAATGATTCCAAGGAAAGAAAGATTTTTATGTGTGGTGTGTAATTTAGGAATTTTTGGGGAGAATATAAAAGATTGAAAGAAAAGAATACAAAAACAAATGTGGTGTCTAATCTAGGAATTTTTGGGGAGAATATAAAAGATTGAAAGAAAAGAATACAAAAACAAAAGAAACAGAGAGTCACTTTTGTGTATCAATTTCCTTTGTATTTTCATTCATATGCAAGAAAATATATACATTTGCCACCTTACCATACCAACTTGATCTTTTCACTTTTTTCTTTTTTTTTTAGTTAAGCAAACAGGTATAAAAATTTTTAATTTATCCAGGGTTAACAGGTTGAATTCCACCATATGTCCCTCGCAATGAAGTGAACAAAGCTTTGAGTGTGGGTGTCACATCACAGGTCCTATACTAAGTCAGCAACAATTATTCTTCTTACTTTAGTTAGCCCCCAAGAAGAAGTTGTTACTTTTAGTACTTCACCAGTGTCTTGAATCTTGATGTCTTCTGCTGGAGTGTTGTCTCTCTCTCTCTCTCCCCGGATGCAAAGCAAAGGCATGCAATACAAGCGCCTTTTCCCATCCCAACAAAACAAAGGACTCCATAACCTCCCTCCCTAGTGAAGTTACCAAATCGACACCCCTCTCTCCCTCTCTCATTCAAGTACTTCTTTAACAAGCAGACCTCTCATTTTCCCACCTCCCCATTTCCTTCTCGCATTGCCTTCTACTACTACTACTACTATATATACATGCAATGTAACCTCTCCTTTTATGTGTGCTCTTCTGCAAGCTGATTGATCAAATTTACAGCTCCTCCAATTACAACAACATTAAGATCCCGAAATTCTTCTCAGGTTTGATGATTCCGGGTCCCCATCTTTCTCTTAATTCTTAGCCTCAATTAGCTCCTGCTTCTCAGTTCTTATTCTAAAAGTTTGTAACTTTAGTACTAGTTTTGCGAGTTTCTTTGGTAATTTGTGTGTTTCTTGAAATTAAGACTTGTGAAGAACAAGAAAACCCCCCTTGGGAAACCGAAACAACTTTGCATGAATCCTTTAAGGTGGCTTAAGTTTTCTGGGTAGAGTTGTGCCAGTTTCTATCTGGGTTGTAAGCAAATGGGTTTCGTTTTAAGAAGAGTGGTAGAAATTAGTGGGTAGAGTGAGTTTGTACGGTTTGATCAATCTTTGATGAAATCAGAGTATTGTATTGTGCATACTAATTTGTAATTGAACAATTCTACCTTCGATTTTGGTGTCTTTTTCTTCTTTTTTCGTTGAAGCTGGTGGTGAAAAGTTTGTTCCTCCTATTACTGCTTCTTTGTATTTCACATTTTGATTTGAATTTCAATGGCATGTTTCTTAGGCATCCACTTCTCTTATTACTGGCATTAAGCAAATGGCTTACATCCCTCCACACAAGCGCCATTCAAAGGATAAGGGAAAGCCATCCCCTACCCCAGAGTTGCTCGTTCCTCAGTTTAAAAGGAATCTCAATTTCAGATCACCGAAACCTGGTGTAGATAGAAGTGGAAAGATTATCTATGCAGACAATGCCATTAGTCGGTGGTTTGCTGTTGGTTTGGATGACAATGACCAGATTCCACCTCATGTTAATCTTGAGCCTGTTTCTGTGGAAGAAGTTGAACGCAAATCTGGAGAAAAACCTCTTATCTTGGTGAACAAGCAGCTAGCTGAAGGTTGGAGGAACTTCTTATTGCCTCCTCAAAGTTAATGTCACTTTTGTTCCTGTTTTGAATCTTCAATTAAGCATTTTTTTCCCCAATGATGTTTTATACCCTGTAGAGAATACAAAGAAGGAGGGGAATTGCTCAAGAAGCCCAGCGGCAATCATAACTGAAAGAGTACTGCCAGACCTATTCTTATCCTTTCAAACTTTTTGGGATAAGGTGGAACATCAGGGCTCTGAAACAGTAAAGCCAACATTGGTTGCTAGAATTTGCAAAATCCTATTTATGGGGTAATCTTCTCTTCTCTGTTGATTGGGCTTCTTCATTTATTTCGTTGAAATGAACACTGTGAATGAAGTGCACACAATCCATGAAATCGTTTGGTTACTAGAAATGGAATATTTGGCCATGAAAAACCTTTCCTATTTACTATTTATTTAAACTTTATGCTTGAGGACAATTATGCTGTTAAATCCCCAAGTTGAGGCTTTCTGTTTACCCCATAAATCCAGCTCACTAAGCCTGTTACGGGACGCACTTTTTGGTAGCTAAAAGTTGAATGACTGGGTATGAGGCTTGCCTCTCAATAACGACAAAGACTTGGGGGAAATAGTGAGCAGAGAAGAAAAGTTCACATACGGTGGTGACTGATAATTTGGTGATATTTGCTCTATCTTTACTGTTATTCTAAACTTATAGCATCACAAAATTGTATTTTCTTAATCAAGGTATACTTGTCATGTCCTAGTTCTACATGATCAGCCCTTATCTGAAGGAATATTTTTGAATGACAGTGATGACTTGCTTATGAATGGTTTTCAAAGGGAATAGTAGTGAAGTGCTTATGATTGGATATCCTACTATCTGTGTTGTAGTGTTGTTCTTGAGTTGATCTGGTTTATTTATTTATTCCAGTTGTTCTGGGCACTGGATGATAATAAGTACTCATTTTATACTGTGAGTTGTAACGCCATCTGTTTGTAGTGCTGTTCTTGAGTTGAGTTGATTTGATTTATTGTAGTTGTTTTATCTTATTACTGTTACATTACAGGAGCCCTTCAGTTAAGCTAGAAAGTGTCAATAAAAATCAGGTTGCTGAGGGCGTATTGAGACAATTGAAAAGAACGATTCACACGGATTTTCCTCCATCATATATGGAGAACATTGTAAAGGAAGTTATCCCTAAGATTGGAGTTGATTTTGAAGACGAGAAGGAGGTATACTATGTAAAGGTATGTTTTGCAACGTCTTTTGTGTTTTCTTGTCTTCTTGGGAATCAATTTGTTAGTGACTCGCATTTCTTTCTGTTGTGTAGTTGTCTGATAAAAACCATCCAGATGCTACTCTCTCTTGCAAATGTAGGCTAAAGGAAGATAAAAGCCTTCTACTCTACAAGGCAGGTTTCTTGCTACCTGGAATATGTTTCATTGCCTTACTATTTGGACATGGTTGATAAGAATGTACCTTTTTTTTGTCTTTCTTTCTTTATTTTTTGTTAATGTAATTCTGATATCCAGAGGCTGCTTTCTGATATTAATTTATACTTCTGAGGTTCTATTTACTTGTTCTGTCAATCTTTAGCATTTTGCTTGTTTGTGGGAGGTCATATTGAGAGAAGAGTCTTTTTCTGTAGGTTGAGCTAAATCAAGTGCGCCAGATGGTTGCTGATATATCATGCCTTGATAAGGATTTAGACTTGAGGGTAATGCTATGCACAAAGAGGATCCTAACAGATCTCACTGTAAGTATGTCGATTTCCACTGAATATGCTATGCAACGACTGGAACATCTTATTCCAGTTAATTATGGTCTTGGGACCCACTACGGGCATTACTTGTAATGAAACTTGACCAATGTAGCTTCATTTCTTCATCCTGACATTTTTTCGGGTATCATTAAGATCGTTCCGACCAGGTGAAGTAACAATGCCTAGTGTGACGATGAAGCTAATATGGATCAACTTGCTAAATTTTTGTTCCTGGATGTGATTTTACATTGAGGGTAGCTTTTTTCAGGAGGATGAGATAAACAACATCAGCTATCTGATTGATGCGGCAATTGTAGATTCGGATGTGAAGGGTGGGTTGAGATGGCCCATGGGGAAGTCATCTTCTGGAGAAAGATACAGTGTCGTGGGAGTTTGGCACACAGTAAACAAAATCTATAGTAATGCATCACTCCGCCTCAAAGTGAGGCATGCTGATCGATTCGATTTCAGGACTGGAACAGGGGGAGCCACTAGTGAAGTCTTGCTGAAGTTGAGAGGAATAGTTTCAGAATTACAGGCAAGTTCTTTCTTCTTTTTTTTTTTTGCAGGTTTTAATCTTCGTTGAGCTTTTGAAACTTGGTAATTTTTCATCTTTATTGTGACTGTGGATGTTTCCGTTTGGTTGCATTTGGATTTCCCATCCGCTTATAACATATAACTATTATGATAAGTTTTCATCAGAAGTTCTTCAGCTTTCTGATGTATTTCTTCTTTGGTTTGGGTATTCAGGAACAGAGAGCAGAAAGGGCATCAATATCTGAGATGCTTGAAGAGAGCCTGAGACTGATATGGAGCCATTTCCTATGCTGCGAGCGATATTTGGAGTGATCAAATGTCAACGTTATCCTACTTGTCTCGTCTCTGTTAATAATGTTTTTACGTGGTGATTGTCATTTTGGAGAGTCGTGTGAACAAACTGGAGAGAGGAATGCTGTAGTGAAGTGTGATTGTTTTTTCAATGCAATAGCTTCAAATACATAAAAACTAATACCTTACTTGATACATATCCCATAAATTAAAGAAAACCATAAAAATCCACATTAGAGAAAAAGGCTTGATTTGAATAAACATTCAGGCCACTACAGATTGCTTCTCCGGAATTTTCTTGAATCGCCTTGTTTAATGATGATATCCTGCATTTAGAAATGAAGTGTGCCCTCTAGAGGATGAAATTAATATATACTTTTGTAATAAAAAATCAAAATTAAATCAAATTAGGAAAATTATACTATAAGCCACCTAAATCAAAAAATCTTCAAAATAATTTCTTTAAAATTATCTCTTTAGATTATCTCTCTTTTTCACAATCACTTTCTTTTTATTTTATGTTTTTTTTGTTTAACTAATCAATTTTTTTATTTATGCAGAAAAAATCATACAATCTTTTTTAATTTGATAAAATTGTATCTTATTAATCTCTATTGATTTATCTCTCCTAATAAATGTTAATACATTATATAAATAATTGTCTCCCGTGTAACACACGGGGTATTGTACTACTTATATATTAATTTGCTACCTGTAATTTGAAAAGGGAAAGCAAAAATTTACGTAATTGATTATTGGCTCAGCATTTTATGTCAGCATCTATTTTGGATGAGATTCATGTCTTTTTCCAAACTCTTTAAGGGAAGCTCATTTTAATATATGGATATAATGACAACAGGTGTAACAGATTCATGTCTTCCTCAGTCAGTATTTGTCTCTCCAGCTGAAGTGAATGTTTTGTGTTGGTTTTTTCAGTTCCTCAAGGTTTTGTGGCTACTTCTTCTTCTGCACACCAAAAATTTTGGCAGAAAAAAATGAAAGCTGCTTAAGCAACGTTTTCTTTGAACACATACTAAAAAATTGGAATTAAAATTGCCTTACCTCTCCCCCTCCCCTCCTCCAAAGCTGCAGCCTTTATTTTTTAGGTGGGTTTATTTATTATACTTGGGGTTTTTCATTTTTGTCCTCCTCAACGGCTCTCCACTCTAAAGCCCAGAAAATGAAATTCCACCATCATCTATTAACCCCAAATCCCTTTCTGTCATTGAATTCCTTAATAACACCACCAAGGAATCCAATTCCACTCCCTAGACACTCAATTCCACGCCTTAATCACTCCTCCCTAAATTACTCGTCCAAGCTCTCTCGTTTCGTCCCAATCTGCTCCCTATCCACCCCCACCACCACCACCAACAACAAGCAATCATCCATTTCCACTACTCAGTCGCCGTCGGAATCGAATTCGATTACAGTCGCTGATGGTGAGGAGGAATTGAATGTCGAGGTGGGGAGCCCTGTTGTTCCCTCGTTTTTTCCGTCTCCGACAAAGCTTAGCGTGAGCGGCCAGGCCTTCCTTCTCTTAACTTTTATTGCTTCCACGGTAAAGTTTCTTTCTTTCTTTTTATTTTGGAAAATTCCTGTGGTCATCTGTTTTGGGTGTTTTGATGGCTTATTAGCTTAGCTTAGCGGCTATATATATATATATATACAGATATTGACTATCTTGTTTGTGTTCTAATCTGGGTTCTCCTTGAAATCCAGAATATAGTGGCTTGTTGGATTTTATTACGCCCAGGAGCTTAATGGGTTTGGATTCTTTGATGGGTACTTGTTGGTTTTCTTTGGTTTGTTATCATATAACAAGCTGCTTGTTACCTGTGACAACCTGAGATACAAGTTCTAAACCATTATAGTGGTGTTATTGGTTGCCAAGGATTAGTGGCCGTATTAAGCTTCTTACCCTTCTCCGCCGCACTCTTTGTTTCTTATCACCATGGGCTTTGAATTTTCGTGTCTTTATTGTGGCATGGAGCTTAGGGTGTGTGCAATGGATATAGCTGGTTTCTGGTGTTGTTTGCGAGTAAATCATTGTTGGTTTTGCTGTGCGTCTGAATTAAATTTGATTGAATCAATTAAAATCTCATCCTATGTTATTGGTGTTATGAACTTCTTTTGGCTGCAATGTGCTGAGAATTGAGAAGCTTAAATTTCTGTGAAAACATTTCTGTGGTGCTCTTCTTTGTCTATGAAGTTGTTAACAACTGAATATGTTGGATTTAATTCATTGTTGATGATGCAAGTTATCTTCTATTCTTGCAGACATGCGTAGCATTTGTGAGCCTTGTAGTTGCTGCAATCCCAACACTACATGTAAGTAATATAAAATCCAAACTCCGTGGGAGTCTTGTCAATTTACAATTGTTTTTGAATTTATCACAACTGAAAAATGTTGCTTCTCATCACATTCCCTGACTCCAATTACATACATTGCTCTTCATAGCTTAACTACAAGGAGTTGGTAAAATTCTTCAATTCCATTTATCTACTTGATTTCTATAGTTTGTATACGATTGGATTTCAAGTTACTTCTTGGTAAAATATTTTCTCCCTTATTAGGGTGTGACAATATCAAGGCACGTGCTAAAACTTGTCCCTCAACTTTGTCAATTGCTTTATTGACCCTCAGGAAATGTTTTTTGCTGACAAATTTTTTCCTTCAACTTGGAGAAAAACTCGTTACTCTTCTCCTCTGGCCTAAATTAGCTGGTAAAATGTCTCATTGCAGTGCCACGTGGCACATGGAATTGTAGGACCCAAATAACACTTCACTGATATTTTACACATCATCTTTTTTCTTTATTCCTCGTCAAAATTTAGTTAGCTTTAAGTGAGTTATTCAAATTAAAAATGTTAATAAATTTAAGAATTTCTTAAAGATTAAAAACCAAAATCATATTTCAACGAAAAGGAAAATGAAAATTAAAGAAGATTTCAACCCGCCCACTCTCCTCTTCATCAAGCCAAACAATTCTTTTTTATATTTTGAAAGTCTTGAAGTGTTTATTCTTCTTGGTTTTGCAACTTCAGAACTTGGTAAGAGTAAAAGCTACCAGAGCCACTAGTTTTTCTTGCTAATATTTGATATTTTAACTTAATTTTCTAGTTCTGGTGTCAACCATTTTCTTATAAAAAAGTAGATTTCCAATTGACGAGGTATTATTTTATCAGAATTAAATGTATGTCCTTTCACTAAATCAACTAAATTTTGATGGGATAGAAAAGAAAAAGTGATGTCTAAAGCCTGATGATGTGTTACGTAATCTTGGTGCGACATGCCACTAAAACAAGGTATTTATTACACATAAAAGGGTAATATTAATGGGATCTTCCCAAATTAGAGGGTCAAATTTATCAGGAATAGAGGCTGAGGGATGATAGTAAGACAATTGATTAATTTGAGGGACAACTTTTGTATTATCCCGTTACTTATTTTCTTTTGTTGAAAACACAAGATATTTAAGGGAGGTTAGGTTGTGGTACATTGTTTCTGGTAAAGGTCATGCTTTCCTGGAGAAGCAGACAAATTGATATGTTATATTCATAGCAGAAAATATGAACGTAAGAGTATTCCTTACTCTAGCAACTTGTTTTCAATTGCAAATGTTGGGTTGTGGTATTTTAGCGTGACCTTTTACTTCTGCTGGTCTTTCTTGCTCAGATGTTGTCACTTAGACTGGGTCTTGGTTTTGTGTAGATGGTTGATGTGCTATACATTGTTCTAATGATGCTGATAAGGCTTTTTGGTTACGCAAAGTCGATTACAATTTTTATGGAGTTCTCAACTTTGACATGACTAAAAGATGACATTGTCATTTTGTTCTGTGCATTGTTGTAAAATAAATGGAAAAATATGTTATTAGCTTCCTCAAAAAGGATCTCATGGGTATAAAATAATAGGATGTTTCATCAGCTGGTGGTTTTAAGTTAGGGTGTTGACATTGTTGCGGATGTAATCTGTGGCTGAGTAGTGTTTTTAAATAGATTGGTTAATGTATATTATGTACATACTATGTTCAGGAGTTAGGTTTTGAGAATAGTGCATCTTGCTTCTGCTGCTTGATTATCAGGAATGGCATGGAGAAGTGGTTTACTGATTCAGCTGCTGATGGTTTTTTGGTTTGATGTTGGGTGGCGTTGGTTTGATCTTTTTGTTGCTTTGCCTTTCTATTTACAGTGTGTTCTCTGCCAGTCTCCCTCTCACATTTTTTAAATACTATATTTTTTCCTTACTCTTCTCCTTGGACTATTGTCTAATTATTGAAAGTTGTTACTGAAGGGTGTGCCTGTACTGCTTAAGATGCTTTTGGGTCTGGTAACATTTTGAATTCCCTGGTCTGCTTGTCATTTCTCTTATCAGCTAATCTATGGTCTATCAAGGAGGCAAGGATGTCTGCTGCATGCTACCCTTGTTGTACTGTTGTAGTAGAAATTTTCTGTATTTAAAGAGAAAGTCAATTTTCATTTCATGTTTCATACCGACTGGGTACATGATGAAACCTGGGATCTAACATACCAAGGAACTTTGTGGTAATTGATTTTCTATCATAGATTTTAATGTTTTATCTGATTTGGATTCAATCTCTGGGCATTAGGTTTGTCTCAACGGCATCACAATTTCTAATCTTCATATCATGACCATTGCTACAAAAACATTAGTTTGTCCTTTTCGTTTTGTGGTTATGCGATTTATCCTCTGCTACATAGAAGGCATTTCACCTTTTCAATTTGACTGTCAGCTGGTGCTCATCAACTCATAAATATCTTGCATCACTTTTCGCAGGCATAGGAAGAAAAGAGGAACTTACTGCTAGTCTACAAATAGTCGATGGTCCTCTTTCTTTCGTTATCATATGCTTTCCTGATTTTTTCTAACAAGTCCTGTTATCTGGTACTTTGATGCCTAGAGTACTCTTTTCTAATTGTCTATCCCAATTGTCATATTTCATTTACTCTATTGCCACTTCAATGTTGAGATATTACAACATTTGATAATCATTTCATATTTTATCATGGGAAATTTCATGCAGAAAACAGGCTGATTTATCTGTTTCTCTGTTGTTTACTGTAGGCGATGGGGAGAGCTGCAACATCTCTTTCGAAGCTAGCAGATACAGCTCGGGAGGAACTTCCTAGTACTATGACTGCAATTAGGCTTTCAGGCATGGAAATTAGTGACCTTACTTTGGAATTGAGTGATTTAAGGTGAGCCCAGATTCTTGCTGCTTATCTTTCACTGTCAGTTTTTTCATTCTTATTCCTTTGGTCAGTAGTTGGAATGATATTGTACATCATTGGTGAGCCTGATTGTGTCACATTTACCCAATAAAATCAACAGAAGAGTGACGGTTTCGAAAAAAATAAGCTGCTCATAAATACTTTGCGTCATGCAAACTCACCTTTGCCCTCTGACTTTCTAGGAATTCATGAAATGCCATCTTAGTTGCCATAAAAAGGAACTTAAGACTGTTTTTTCTCCACCTTGCGTGGTGATAGCCTGTCTTGTAACAGAAATATGGTCGTTGTTTGTTCCAGATAACCAACATCAATAAGAAAGAAAATGGCACAAATATTGAGTAGCGGCTATAATGATCTGGTCTCATTTATTCATTGAAGTTGATTGAGCAACGTCATTATCTCCATTAACATTGCAGCCAAGAGATAGCTGATGGAGTCAACAAATCAACTCAAGCTGTTCAGGCTGCGGAGGCTGGAATTAGACAGCTTGGTTCACTTGCTCGTCATCATACAGTTTGTAAGTTGTGCTTTTGTTATCTTCTATCCCATCACTGTTGACTTTTTGGCTGTTCCTTTTACTGAGAATGCTGCATTATCTATGCAGCCATGATTCAAGAGAGAGCTAGCCTTCCTGAAATCTCCCTTCAACCCGTTGTTGCTGGAGCTGCAAAGAAGACGTCCCACGCTGTTGGCCAGGCTACCAAGAGGTTACTGAACATTATTTCCCGAGGGGAGTCCAGTTCAGGAAATGAGGGAATTGATAGGGTGGAAGTCTGAAACAAATGCCTTCGTAGATAGTGCAGAGGACAAAGTTGTACGCCAGAGGAGTTCCTCACTTGTATTTGAATGTTGTAAATACTTGTATCTTTAGTTTTGATTAGCATAAAAAAAAAACTTGTATGTTTTTTTTTTTTTTGTCCTTTCCATTTCCTACAGTCTACAAAACAACCCCGCATTTTCTTTTTTATGGATTTCGACATGAGTAGGTTCTCACATGATAAGGCATTTAGGCTAAATACATTTTAACACCCCTCAAGTTTTGGGTTGTCGTCAAGCTAGCCATTTATTAAGTCATGTGGTCATTTGGGAATTTATTTACAGTGTGCTTGTTCCGTCTGGATCCATTAAAACTAGGGTAAAGTGCCTCAGTCAACAAAGTTTCTGGTAAGGTCATTGGTCCTCTACAAATACCCTTTCTGATAAAGATATACAAATCTAAACAACTAGAGGACTTTGCATTAGCATTCTCTCAAGTCAACAATAACAATTATGCAAAAGCCTACTATGAACTCTTCGGTTCTAAGAATTCGCATCATCAGCAACACCTTGACATGAACAAATGCATAATTCCTCGTATGACCAAAGGGCTCAAGAGAACAAAGAAGCTTTGGTTTGGCTCTTGGGTCAAAGACTAATTAAGAACTTTCCTCTTTGCAGGCTTTCGCTATGGGGCTCAACAATGAATTCGGAATTCCCAGTGAGGTGGCCAAGGCAAGTGCATGGGACGCAATTCGCCACAAAGCTTCTTCACTTCTTCCCTCACGGCAGCAGCATTTCGTGTTGATAAGTACCCATACCCGAGGAATGCAGCATCTTCCTTCACACATGCTCTTGCACACATCATCTCTCTCTTCGCGTGGTATCCCAGTTACATTCGACATATTGAAGATATCCCGATGGATTTGATTCAGCATCTCCCGCACGTCCTATTAGCCACGGGTCTCAACCATGTTCACCTCACCTCCCGAAAAACGTACCAAAAACTGTTACCTAAAAAAAGATTATTGGATTTTGAGAAAAGACCAACAACCCTTTCCAAACTCGAAGCCAAAAATGGTTTCGAGCAACGATGTTGCACGTCTCTTTGTTGGGCCTAGAAATGAATAAAGATCGAAACTTTAATATGAAAAAGTGAAAACTTTGGGGCAAAGATCGAAGCATTAGATTATGAGGGAGTGCATTCGATGCTTACAAAGTCCTACAATCTTAAAAGATCTAGCCGCAGGTATAAAGAAGAAAGCTTTGTGCACTTCAGCCGTGTAGATCTTAGTTGCAGTACTTCGATAAGGTGAAACTCCTGGTCGATGAGAGTAAAGGAGAGGAGAACTAAACTACGTTGCATTACTGCTACTCCTAAAAGTGTAAGAAAACGAGAGAGAAAAGTAAAGTAAAGTAAGTTGTCAAATTTTTGGCCTTGTGCGTGTCCTGTTCATCGTATCTCTACCTTTTTATACTCGTCTTAAGATTGAGTTTTGTTGGTGCGAAACCCTAATCTTCATTGGGATTCAAGACACTAGGTTGCATTACTCTCCCTTTGCTAGTCGTTTTGTCTGCCAATCGGTGGACACCTAACTTCATGTGCTTCGTTCATAGTCCGTCTCGACGACCAGTCTACTTCACTGTTGCGCGCAAGGCCAAACTTCGTTTAACTCCTCATTGGTTGGTGTCGTTGTCCTTTGAGCTTGTGGCTCTAACACATGCTCTTCCCGTGTTATACTCTTGCTTTCCCACCTGTTAGAGAGTTGACTCATCCCCTTCTCTTGTTTGGGCTGGACACTCTCAAGGCTTTCTATGCTTTTTCTAATTCCACAACCCAACCTACCCATTGACTCATTTGATCACTATATTGGATTTTGACTTTCAACCTCTATAAGGTGGTTGATTTTGGCGTCAACTAAGTCGCAAAAATAGAAATTGTTATGAATTTAAGTGTTTAATAGAGAATTTTCTTCTCTGGTAATGGAGAAGAAGGAGGAGAAGAAGAGGAGAGGAAGAAGAACAGCAATCCGTTCTCTATTTTTGTTGCTTTTGTGTGTAGGAATATATATACACTAAACAGGTGAAGGTAGATACAACAGTCATTCACACGTTTTTTTTTTATAAGACTCCCCCTTGAATGCTGTTGTACTTTGGGTAGAATACGCTTTTGGAATAACTGCCTCATTAAAAACCTTATCAAGAAAAACCCTGTGGGATAAAAACTTAGTGAAGGGAAAAAGAGTGCAGTGCATATTCTACTCCCCCTCATTTTGGCCTCTCTTGATGTCTTGACGTCGTTGCATGCCAATCATCCTTGTCAATTTTTGGTGACATTTGGTGACATATGCTTTATCCGATCACTTTTGATACATCACTACTTTAATTGGGCAATGTAGGCAGCATTATCTTCATAATTCGTTGTTGGAACATCTTCTTCGCTCTCTTGTTTTTGTGGTTGCCATGATATAGGAGTTCCTTTATGTGTAAAGAGGTAGCATGTGTCTGTCTTTGCTTTATGTGGATCAAATAAATGACCTGCATCTGCAAAACCAACTATATTCTCTTTGGATTCAAAAGGCTAAAATAATTCCACATCCATTATATCCCAAAGATAATAGCACAGTCATATCTTGTCAATAGATTTATGGTAAAAGCTTCAGGCTTTATGTTACTAGCAAGAAAAATTGCACTTTGATAGGATACTTCAGGACCAATCTAATTCTTTTCTGAGATTTTTCATCTCAAATTCTTACTTGAAATATAGCATCGTATTTGGAAACTTCTTCAGGAGTTCCAATAATATTTAAGTCACAAATAAAAATAATAACAAAATTCACATGAAGATAAAAAAATATCAACAAAAATAATAATAAAAATAAAGTCACATATGCACTGATTAAATAAAAATACATAAAGCATATATGCAAGCATGATTATACTATACATATCCAAATTGGTTCAAACCATGTAAAAATCATTTTAGCTTAATTTTGTATATTTTCCCGGGAATTAGTTGCTTCAAGCAACTTGAATCCTTCAGGGATTCTCATGCATATGTCATGACTTGTGGATCCATAAAAATAGGCTGTAACAGCATCCATTAGATGCATTTTTTATTTTTTTATGTACTGCCAGACTTATCAAACACTGAAGAATAATTGCATCTTTCCACTTCGGCCAATCATTTCTGCGCCTACATTCATCAACAGATGTAGGTTCATGATCCTCATTTTCTTTCATAATATTCAGCGCTATATTACATATAAAACAAATATTGCGTCGACGGTTATTTTACATTGTTTCCTTCTTATTCCTGACACTGCATAATTGAGATCTCATTATTTTCATTTATATCAGGTACCAGGGTTACTTCTGGAACTTTATCAATTATGTCAGGAGCCTCTTCTGGAGGTTTTTCCTCTTCTTGAGGACTTTTAATTTGAACCTCTACTAGAGGTCTTATTTTCTCATTGGGGTCATCTTATCTCTTTGCTCCTTTTTCTCTATTGAGAATTTTTATTTTTTGTAGAACCGAGTATATTCCACGCTTCTGGCGTACTTTAGATTCATTTGTATATTTTAATTGTTCTTCAGAAACATCAATTTTAATAGGAGCATTTGCAGCTGGTATATAAGATTTGGTCACACTTTTCAAATAAATAAGTCTGGCAATTGACTTACTAATATTTTGCAAATGAATCATCTTTTGAACTTCAGGTTCATAATTATTTATTCGAGGATAAAAAACTAGATATTGATATGTATTTCAATAATCTCTTGATCCAGCTGCTTATTTTCTCTCCCTGATGTTGGGTAAACACTTTCATCAAATAAGCAAATAAATCTCCAATCTCTAATCAACTATTTTGTAACTGATGGAGATTCATACCCAACGTATATTCCCAATCTTCCTTAAAGACCAATTTTAGTTCTCTGTGGTGGAGCAATTGGTGCATAACCAAAGTTTCGAAGATGGGAGATATTTTGTGACCAAGAAATAATTAAATGGGGAGATCTTATGATAACTTGTTGGCTTGATGCACACAAATATTGCTGCATGTAAAATACCATATCATCAAGCAATAATATCTCATTAGCAATGGTCTTGCAATCAATTGAAAAATATTCACTAAGCGATTCATCCAGATCGTTTTAGGTGTCAACATAAACTACAGGATGTTCAACTATTATTTCTAATGATATACATAAATCATTGAAGGAATGCACCAGTATTATGAAGATATATAGTCTTATAAAATAATTAGGGATGTGTACCCGCTATTGGCTTAATCATTAAAATAAGCGCGCAAAATGCCAACTTGCTTCTAATAAGCACACAATAGACCATCTAATCGATGCATCAATTAAAACCAAAAAAATTACTTAGATGGTCAACATGGCGGATTTATTAGTCCCCGTACATATCCCTGAATTATTTCTAAAATTTGCTGGTGATTCTAGGCCAACCTCATTATAGAAAGGCCGAATAATTAATTTTCCTCCACAGCAAGCAAACATATGGAAATTCATTGATTGTAAAAATTTCTGGTTTTTCAATGAATGACTAGATAAGTTTTCAATAATTCCACGCATCATTATTTATCCGGGATGGCCCAACCGGTCATGCCAAACAAGGTATCCACTAGCCAACTTCTAGTTGGTCTCAACTTCGGGCTGTGCAAGCAGTGTATTTAATAACTTAAAATTGCTAGCTTCAGGCTAGTGCATTCCAGCTTCTGGCTGGATATGGTAAATTTCAATTACTCGAATATTTATATAGTACAATCTAAAGAATAACGCAGACAAACTTTTCCACAACTTGTTTGTTACCTGCGACAATAGCCTTTTTAATATGGAGATATTTAATTTCTCTTTCACTTATTGTCTCAACATAATATTTTCTTGAATATTAATAAATTTCTTTGAGACTTGAATAAAATATTCATTTATTATTGTAAGTAGGAAAAATTTTGCTCTTAAGGAGTATAATAAAATTCAAGCTCTTTTAGAGCATAAACATTTTACTCTTCCGGAGCATATTATTGTAGAATAAAACTTGTGCTCTTCTTGAGCTTAAATATATGCTCCTCAAGAGCATAGTAAAAACTTGTGCTCTTCCGATGCTTAAATATATACTTTTCTAAAGTATAGTGAAAGTTTTGATCTTCTAAAGTTTAAAAATATATACTCTTCTAGAGCATATTAATCTTCTTCTCATTTTGAGATTGTACTATCATATGTTACTTATGAATAATTTCCGTTTATTAAATACGGAATATGTCATTGCATTGTCTCCAGGATAAATGCCCGAGCCATTATTCTAGAAATGATAATTTCATATTCACATTAAAAATTTAGCAGTTATAACATGTTGTAAAATAAACATAATGTAATAAAATATAACACATAATGATATGATAAAGCTGGACATAAAATAAAATCAGTCAATATATATTGCCTTGCACCTTCAGGATAAGCAAGATAAGAATCAATATCCAAACATCATGGTCATAGTAATTAGAACAATTTCATCTATGTCCACGGCCACAAGCACAATTATAATTGTACTGTCCCATTCGCTTCAGGAAATGGAGCAAAGTCAATTCAACGGGATCCATAATGATTTCTTTTATTTATAGCTTGTTACTCCATTCTGCCACAATCAGGCATGGGATTAAATCAAATATTTCATAAATTTTTTTTCACTATATTGCTACTGCAGGAGCATATATGATGCATAAAGATAGATTTCATATCAGCATTAATAATATAATCTCCACTCAATATCACCTGAGATCTTATTCGAAATATTTGTGCCAAGATTTAAAATCTTGCAACCTTATATGCATACACTTGTAATAAGATTTTGGGAGAATATCCATCTTCTAGTGGTCATATTATTTTTCAATTTTCGTTTCCTAAGATCTGAAGGATCTTTTGACAATAAGACATCCAGTCTTTGCTTTATTTTCCTCTATTATTGTGTCTTCCAGACTATCAGTATTTAAATGCATTTCAACATTTAATGCCCATGATAAATTTCTTTCGGAAATTTCAAGGGCCTTCCAATTCAAGTTTCATAATAACAGTAATAATAAAAGACATAAAACAAATATACAACATTATAAAATATATAATATATATGCTTACTCGATAAATCTTTTAGCAGTAGTAATAGCATAATAATAACATGCTCACATAAGATGCACAAAAATTGATATACAAATCATATGTTGTACCGTAAATTAAAATACTAATCCGGCTCGGTTATGTCTCGGGTTAATTTACCATTATCAGTATCATTCACCATTTATTTCATGTGTCAAAATAATTGTGATACCCCAGGTACACCTAGGTGCCTAGAGGGATACTTAAGTGAATGGAGTCGGGTGTTACTCGTCCTTTGAGGATGCCCGTGTAGGTTATGTTGGTATGGGTCTAAGCTCGGTAACATGTGCGAGTGTCGGATTAAGGATAATGGAGCACTTAGGCTTGGCCTAGTGTGCACAAATGGGTTCGCGGTAACCCGATGGCACGGTTGGCCTATTTAGGGTTACCGAGTACTCGACCTATATAATCGGTTGATAAAGGTTGGTTAATGTTGGAAATGTGTTACCTAGGTGCAATTGGTGCATTGGAGGCACAATTGCCCAAGGGAGATACCCGTTGGCTCGAGTTGGCATAAATGGTGCACAACGGGCGCACCGGGGTGCCCGTCGGTGCACAATTGGGCCCGATGAGGGTAAATACGTAATTTTCCAAATCGACCAATCAGAGTGAGACATGTAACTCGGGAATAAGCTGCTGGTGGTTTTGGTGTGCAAGCTAGTGGGTTGGTTGCCACAAAACAATAGGTTGGAAAACAAGCATGAGGTGGCATTTTTGGTGCAAGTGGCACCTAGATGTGTGTAGGAGGCAAGAGGGGTGATGAGTCATCTACTTGGGCAGGACTTAAGAGGTGAGAGCAAGAATTCTCACCCATTATGATCAGACTAAAATCGTGGCTAAGGATAGAGTAGAGAAAGAGAGAGAAAAGAGGAGAACGGAGAGAAGTGAGCCTAGGGGTTCTGCTCTCGGCCAGACAGACCCGTGGCCACTAAAACAGTGATTTCGGCCAAACCACAGGTTGGAATTGCGTGAAACCAAAGCTTATGATTAGCTAACATCTATAGCTTTCATATGGAACTAAGTTTGTGGGATTTGGAGTAGAACTGGGCGAGTGATGCTCTCTGGAAGGGGACTGGTCTGCAGCTGTCCAGCAGTAGTGCTGCTGCTTAACCCAGTCTTGGGGTGGAAGGCATATCTGGAGCTACCTACCTCTGTTTGGGGTGTTCTTGGTGGCCCTGGAAAGATAAGAGGCAGGGTTACAACTCTTATGTTGAACCTCGAAGCTGGTTCAGCATATGGAGGCCTCGTATTTCGAGGTGAAGGTCCTATTGGTGCAGGACAGCTTCTGGTGATGTTGAGTTGTGCTTTACATATTATAGCTATTGTGATTGGGTTATAATGTGTATTTATATTTGTTTAACAGGGACCTATGTTCCTAGGATGCCCAAGGGCTCCATAGGGCAGGAATGCTTAGCATTTGGTGGCAAAGTGCTAGGTAAGTAGGTGATGCGTACTTGTGACAATTGCCATCGTGTGCTTGCTGGGCAGAGAGCCCAATTGCTTGGTTGGCATGGTATTGGCACTTATGGTGCATGTGTTATTGATTATTGACTAATGGTTGGTCTGCTGGTTGTGCCCAAGGGGCTGTGCATCATTTGGATTTGCATCATTGCATTCATGGAGATCGTTGGCCAATGGATCATGAGGGTAGTGCAAGCGAGGCTTGTACGTACCATGAGATGGTGGGCACTTGTGTTGTGCGCCACAAGATATTGGCACTGGGTGCCTTGTACATGTTATGGAACCTTGCGGAGGATATTGACCGCTTGGTATTGTTGACAGGTGGTCATTGCGGTGTGTGATCCGCTTGGCCAAAGGGTGGTGCTACGAAGGGCGCTGTGTGTGCCTCGGTAGAAAGCCATATGCACATTGTTGGCTATTCGGTTATGCCTCGTACGTGGGGCTGTGGGATTCGGTTGTGCATGTGTGCAGGGCTGTCGGGTTATGCAAGTAGGCCCGGAGTACATCACTTGGCTTACCCGTGGGCCTGATCACAGAGGACCGGTTACCTTGCTGATTGGAGGCATGTTTGCTATGCATTGCATGCTTTGAGTGGTTATTGCTTGTGTGCACATTTGCTTACTGAGTTTTATACTCACCCCCCCCCCCCCCCCCCCCCCCCCCACCATATTTTCCCCCTTACCTTGCAGGTGCGAGAATGAGTGTACGGGTAGTAGGTCGATGGGTATAGCCAAGTCGGTTTCCTTCACTGTTTAATTGTGTTAAAACACTAAAGAGGTTATGTCTTGAATTAAGAGTTAGTGCCCTCGTAGGAAGAATTTTATAACATTAGTGATTATGGCTTAGTAAATGAGTTTATATAATTAATATATTCTGTTGCCTTTGTGTATGTTGTTTTGCTTCCCTTTACACTGCACTCGTGTTTTGGTTAGTAACCCGCTAGGCAAAGGCGACTAGCTTCGATGTGTTCGAGTATAGGCCTTGGGGTGCCTTGTGGCACGATGTGGGTGCACATGGTGCCTGGCCGGTCATGCTTAGGCGGGGGCGTGACAGACATGGTAGCGGAGCATAGTTATAAAATTTTGCTAAGGGGCATAGGCTGTTGAGTCTTGGCTAGTACCCATCGAGTTAAAGGTTGGGGGTTTGGTGAGAGACTTATGTTTTATATATTTTGTTTGTGTTTTATATGTTGTTCTATTTTTGTGTTTGCTTGATATGCAGATCGAAAAATTCGTGGACATGTTGTTTGGGCATGAAATGGTTGAGATTGTAGAGTTTTGGTTTACAACTTGCAATAAAGGATGCATGATGTTTGTGTTGGAATTTTAAGTGTTACAAGTAGTAACATAAGAAGGGAAGGTTTATGAATGGTCTGGACAAATACCACAGGTGAGGGTATTTGAGTTGGTTTGGGTTACTTTGAGATGTGTGTGCAGTACTACATCTTTTTGTGAGGTATAAGCGGAGTAGCGCTGCAGAAGCGTGATTCGCTTATTTGGGATGCTATTGGCATGCAGCAGTGCTGTTGGTGCGCAATTGGCATGCTATAGTGCTGTTGATGCACAGTTGGCACGCTGCAGCGCTGTTGATGCCCAATTGGTGCGCTGCTAAGGCAATTGGTGCGCTAATTAGTGCAATTGGTTTTCAATACCGGTATCGGTTAGTTCTAAACGGTTCATGTTCCCCTTAAGACCGGGTCAATCCCGTTATCTGAGCGAACCGGCTGATCTCGAGCTAATACGCATGATCATATGCTCATCTCGTAAAACTCCAAACCGACCCTGTCAACCGGAACAACCAGCTAACCACATCGTCGCACGCCCATCGTCTAAAACACCGGTCAAGGTATAATTAGCCTTGACGGCCAATTGGCATGGTTGAGTGCAGGTAGTGCACCATTATGGGGTGAACAAGAGAAAGGAGGTATTAGTGATGAGAGAATGAGCATAAGGATTATGGTAGCTTAAAGAGCTATATATCGTGTTGAAGAGTTATGGGAGGAGCTTGTACGATTAGATATGGAAGGTTAGCAGTACATTGCACTATTTTATTTACTTTTACTATGTGGCCACAATTTATAATGTTTTGAAAGAAATATACAAGTACTATTTAGCCTATCCATCTGTACCGTGGCAGGAAATGCTAGGTAGTCGATAGAACTAGAATCTATAAAATTCCAACTGAATCGTCAAGGTTTGTGAAACGGGTTAATGTGAGATATGATCATAAGGATGTATGAGGATAGTACATCATAAGTATCAAGCTTGGGAGATATTAAGGAGTTGAGGTTGAACTCGAGAAAGAATTTCGAGGTAAATGGATTGGAGATACAATGGAATGAGTTAAGAGCTGAGTAGCAAGAACAGATATATTGGAAGTAATGAGGAATAATGGGATAACATATGAGCATATTCGGGAAGATGATTGAGAGTTACACAAACGGGTTAATGTTATCTGTAAGGATACAGTAACATCTGAATTTCGCGGACGAAATTTTTGAAGGAGGGGATGATGTGATACCCCAGGTACACCTAGGTGCCTAGAGGGATACTTAAGTGAATGGAGTCGGGTGTTACTCATCCTTTGAGGATGCTCGTGTAGGTTATATTGGTATGGGTCTAAGCTCGGTAACATGTGCGAGTGTCGGATTAAGGATAATGGAGCACTTAGGCTTGGCCTAGTGTGCACAAATGGGTTCACGGTGACCCGATGGCACGGTTGGCCTGTTTAGGGTTACCAAGTACTCGACCTATATAATCGGTTGATAAAGGTTGGTTAGTGTTGGAAATGTGTTACCTAGGTGCAATTGGTGCATTGGAGGCACAATTGCCCAAGGGAGATACCTGTTGGCTCGAGTTGGCATAAATGGTGCACAACGGGCGCACCGGGGTGCCCGTCGGTGCACAATTGGGCCCGATGAGGGTAAATACGTAATTTGCCAAATCGACCAATCAGAGTGAGACATGTAACTCGGGAATAAGCTGCTGGTGGTTTTGGTGTGCAAGCTAGTAGGTTGGTTGCCACAAAACAATAGGTTGGAAAACAAGCATGAGGTGGCATTTTTGGTGCAAGTGGCACCTAGATGTGTGTTGGAGGCAAGAGGGGTGATGAGTCATCTACTTGGGCAGGACTTAAGAGGTGAGAGCAAGAACCTCTCACCCATTATGATCAGACTAAAATCGTGGCTAAGGATAGAGAAGAGAAAGAGAGAGAAAAGAGGGGAAAGGAGAGAAGTGAGCCTAGGGGTTCTGCTCTCGGCCAGACAGACCCCTGGCCACTAAAATAGTGATTCCGGCCAAATCACAGGTTCGAATTGAGTGAAACCAAAGCCTATGATTAGCTAACGTCTATAGCTTTCATATGGAACTAAGTTTGTGGTATTTGGAGTAGAAATATGCGAGTGATGCTCTCTAAAAGGGGACTGGTCTGCAGCTGTCCAGCAGTAGTGCTGCTGCTTGACCCAGTCTTGGGGTGGAAGGCATATCTGGAGCTACCTACCTCTGTTTGGGGTGTTCTTAGTGGCCATGGAAAGATAAGAGGCAGGGTTACAACTCTTATGTTGAACCTCGAAGCTGGTTCAGCATATAGAGGCCTCATATTTCGAGGTGAAGTTCCTATTGGTGCAGGACAACTTCTGGTGATGTTGAGTTGTGCTTTACATATTATAGCTATTGTGATTGGGTTATAATGTGTATTTATATGTGTTTAACAGGGACCTATGTTCCTAGGATGCCCAAGGGCTCTATAGGGCAGGAATGCTTAGCATTTGGTGGCAAAGTGCTAGGTAAGTAGGTGATGCGTACTTGTGACAATTGCCATCGTGTGCTTGCTGGGCAGAGAGCCCAATTGCTTGGTTGGCATGGTATTGGCACTTATGGTGCATGTGTTATTGATTATTTACTAATGGTTGGTCTGCTGGTTGTGCCCAAGGGGCTGTGCATCATTTGCATTTGCATCATTGCATTCATGGAGATCGTTGGCCAATGGATCATGAGGGTAGTGCAAGCGAGGCTTGTACGTACCATGAGATGGTGGGCACTTGTGTTGTGCGCCACAAGATATTGGCACTGGGTGCCTTGTACAGGTTATGGAACCTTGTCCCCCCCCCCCCCCTCCCCCCCCGGCACATTTTCCCCCTTGCCTTGTAGGTGCGAGAATGAGTGTACGGGTAGTAGGTCGATGGGTATAGCCAAGTCGGTTTCCTTCACTGTTTAATTGTGTTAAAACACTAAAGAGGTTATGTCTTGAATTAAGAGTTAGTGCCCTCGTAGCAAGAATTTTATAACATTAGTGATTATGGCTTAGTAAATGAGTTTATATAATTAATATATTCTGTTGCCTTTGTGTATGTTGTTTTGCTTCCCTTTACACTGCACTCGTGTTTTGGTTAGTAACCCGCTAGGCAAAGGCGACTAGCTTCGATGTGTTCGAGTATAGGCCTTGGGGTGTCTTGTGGCACGGTGTGGGTGCACATGGTGCCTGGCCGGTCATGCTTAGGCGGGAGCGTGACAATAATATACCATCTTATATCCCCGTTATTATCCCGGTATTATACCTTGATAATACCCTATTCAAATTATTTTCACAAGTTTACTATATATTTATATTTTTTAGAAATGTATAATCCATATACCTTTTTTTTTCAGAAATCCTTTTTTTTGGTATTTATATTCTCTCCCCCCCACCCCCCTTTTTTTTACTAATGGACGGGCCGAACAACGCAGCCCAGACCTTGCTCTGGCCAAACCCAGACCCCAACAGGAACCCAGGAGCAGGCCCGCGCAACAGGCCCATCTACACAACCCACGTCCAGACCTGGCCCATCACCCAAAAAAACCAGCCCGCGAGACCTAGCCCAGGGGGACCAGCCCACCAGCTCCAACCCGTTAATGCATTCGGGTCACTCACCTCAACCCGAGAACCTCACGGGTTCTGTCAGCGGCGCGACGAGGAGGCAACGGTAGTGGGACGGCCCGAAGCGTGAGCAGCCGACGGCGACGAGAGGAAGAAGAGGGCGGCGCGGCGGCGCTGGGGGTAGGAGGAGGCGCGACGTCGTCAGGGGGAAACAGATCCGACGGGTTTCTTGTCGGGTCATCCTCTCCTGGCGGCGCGTCGGGTTGCAGAAACGGACAGAGAAGGATTCGTCTGGTCGGCGACGGCGTGAGGAGCACGCCGGTGTGGGCGGTGGCGCAGAACCGTTCTGCGTGAACAGTAACCAAGGAGAAAGGTGACGGGTTTTGGTATTTTTCTCCTTTTTTTTTATTTCCACACTGCCTTTTCTGCTTGGAAAAACCATGCTCGGGTAGAAACTCATCGTGCTGATAACGTGTTATGTAACGATCCGGGTAAAAATCTCGTAATTTCACCATGTGATTCTAACATTTACGGTGGTAATTCAAATTTTCTACTATTTGGTTTTAACCTTCGAAAAATTTTCTCCAAAAACCGAACTCCCAATTCCAAATCCTAAACTTGCCCAGCACACCAAATATTTCTTTTTATGACTATCATTTCATTCTTACCTTCAAGAAAATTTAGGTGATTTTCGGCAATGCATTTGCTCACTTTTTTTTTTTAACTATGTACTAAATGTATTCTTAAGAAGAATAATATATTAAATATATATGTTCTTTAAGGAAAATCTATTTTCCACTCTGGGTATATATTTCAAAAGGTCTTTTGATAATACCTGGTATATAAAGAGATTTGATAATATATAAGTTTTATTTTGAAATTAAAAAAAAAAACGTATTAGGTTGGGACACAAAATTTAGTATCTATTTAGTTTTTAGCACAGTTTTAAATGTCGACATGACACAATCAATTATTTGTGTAACAGTACATCATTTTCTTTCATTTCCATCCTTTCTTTCCTTTTATTGTCTTTTTCTATTAAATTTCTTCCTCATTTTTGACTTTTCCTCCACACTGGTCCTTCTCACTTCCTTTCTTTCTTTTCACTTTTTGTTTCCTCCACTGTCCTCTTCTTCTCATTTCCCCCTTTATCTTCTCCTTTCACTGAACAAACCACCACCACCCACGATTCCTTCGCTTTTCTGCAATTAGTTTAACTCAATAATTCTCCTCCTCTCCCCAAATTTGGCTGCCACCATACCGTCGTCTTCCTTCTTCTCCCCATCTTCCCCTCTGTTTTCCTTTACTTTTCTTTGTTGGGGCTTCTTGAGTAACTGGGTTTTGTTTCTTACGGTTGTGGGATATGACTTGGGTTGCGGGTGTGTTGGTGTTGGTGATTTGTGGGTAGTTTTGTGGGTTGCCGCAGATTAGAGGATGATGATGGTGGTACTTGATTGATGATTGATTGGGGGCTGTGTTGTTGTTGGTGGTCGGATTATGGATGTAGTTGATGACTTGGGTCTGTGTTGTCGGGTTGTGTTGTTGTGTCTTGGTAGTTGCGGTGTCAATGGGTTTGGGGAATGATTATGCCACGATGCTTGTTGATTCGGGTTAGTTGGTGGTTAGGTTTGCTAGATTACGGGTTTGTGGAGATGTGGAGTGTGACATGTTGCTGTGATTGTGTTGATGGTTGTTAGGGACGCGAGTGCTTTAGGTGCTTTATGAGACATCGGTTTGATAGTGGTTGGTTTCAGCAGAGTTGCAGGCCTCATTGGTGGTTGTTCTGGTGCTGGAAATTGGAGACTAGCTACAACGATTCAGTGCACATATGTCGGTGGGGGTAGATGTGATTGCTAGCCGTTATGGAACTATGGTGTTTTGGATCCAGCAGTAGATTACGATGTTGGAAGGGGTGTTGGTTATGGAGGTGCAAATGGTGAATGGAGTTGTACATGGCGCAAGGGATTGGCTGTTGGGTAATTTTCTGGCAATGTTCCGACGAGCGGGATTTGATGACAGATTACCTTGGGTAAACTCTTGACCTAGACTTCTTTATGGATTGGGGTTTGGGTTCGATTTGCACTAACGGCCTCGGAAAACGGGCCGAACGTGCCAAGACCCATGTTCTCGGGACGATATTAACGGTTTCTTTAATGGCATGGTATAAAAGGAACATAATTAATTATATAGGATAATGAAAGAATTAAGTCTACCAACTTATTTGATTAACAATTATTTGTGGTTTTACTGGGATTATAAAATGATTAATATGGTATGATTTTTGGAACAATACTATGGTAACCTAAGAATTTATAAAAGCAATCGTTGATTTTACAATTTGTTTATCAATTAAGTTAATATAAAATAATGGGTATGTTATTATTATCAAACTAACTGTTTCTCAGTAAAATTATTCCTTTCCGACTAAGATATTAACTAAGTTGTGATATTAAATGCTTTATGAATTTTATAATTTGATTATAGTACTTACAACAGTTGGTTTTACGAATTACACATACTACATGTCAATTTTGTAAGCCCAAACAAGCTAAGAGGGGGGGTGAATTAGCGATTAAGAACTAATTAAAGCTTTAAACAATAATAATTGCGGAGTTAAAAAGGAGAGAAAGGCAAACCGATTTATACTGGTTCACACACACACAACCCATGTGGCTAATCCAGTCCTCCGAGAGACTCTCTCGAAGATTCCACTATCACCGTTAAGCTTCCGGGTGCTTAACAAACCGTTTACAACTCCTGCTTGAAGATTCAACACTTCAAGACTTTTCCCACAGAAAGAGCTCTTCCTATGAATTCACTACAAGGGAATAATCCTCCCTCAAGATGTGTGATTAGAATTGAGTCACTCAAAGCAAAAACTCTCTTCAAGAGTAGGTATGAGTACACAAAGTAAGCTCTATAAGGCAACTCTCAATTCTCAATAATATTGGCTCAAAAATGATATGTATGTATAACAATGAATGCTAGAAATTGTGGAGAGTTGATCAGTTGATGATCAGAGGTGTGAAATGCTCTATTTATATGTCTAAGAGCTTATATGACTGTTGGGGAAACAAATTAAAAACATCTTTAGACAAATTGTGGAAAGCTGAAAAAGTATGTCTCCTCTTGCCGGCTGAACATCGATGTTCAAATTTAGGACATCGATGTTCTGCCTTGAATATGCATTTTCTTGACCAACGGTCATATGGACATCGATGTTGTAAATGTGGACATCGATGTCCTGGCCAGTGAATATGAATTATTGGGCTAACGGTCACTAGAACATCGATGTTGGACAAATGAACATCGATGTTCCACAAGATATTGTCAAAGACCCGAGACCAAATAACATCGATGTTCCACAGCTGAATTCGAAAGCTTGGTTTCAATGCAGGACATCGATGTTCAATATTGGAACATCGATGTCCATGGCTTGGAAGACATAAATATGATTGAAATAAAATCAAATTGATGCATGAGTAAAAGTGATTTTGTTTGAGCCAATAACTTAGAGACATTGAATGTTTAACCTTGTACAAAATTGAGTTCCTAACTCATCTTTTTCTTCTTACTTGATCTTGTCACATCCATTCACATCCATTCTTGAACTCTTTGATGTCATAAGGCTTGGTCTTGATTATTTCTTTTTGGTCCATAATAATGATCATCTTAATACAAGGTTGATTTGTCATTATCAAAACCTGAATGAGATAAAGAGATGTTAGCAAAACATTATTTTCAACAATTTCTCCCTTTTTGATAATGACAAATAAGTTGAAGTATGTGCTTATTAGTTCCCCCTATGTTTTAGCCATGATACCATTTTAAGTTGAACTTTGTGAACTTGGTGTGCACATACATATGAAGTTGTTTTCCCCCTTTTGGCATTAGCAAAAAGAAATTGAGAAGACAAAAACAAGTTTTTATTCAAATGAAAGAACATGAAAGATAACGCAAGAGAAAAAGAAACAGAAATTGGGGTGTTAGTTCCCATCATCATGATCGTCATCTTCTTCATTGTCGGCAGCAACGTCTTCTTCTTCATTCGCCACGTCCATGTCCATAGAATCACTGGCCACAATAGGATCATATGGCTCATCATCATCTTCTCCCTCAGCGCCGAAATCATAGCCTTGAAAGGTTGTATGATAGGGTGGAGTTTGATAGTGGACTCGATCGAAGTAGGACAGAAGAGCGTGCCCTTGGCGTTGAACTTCAAAGTCAATGCGATCAATGGACCGTCCCATGCTATTAACACTCCTTTGAAGATGGGTAAGAGAAGCTGCAATCGATTCAAGAGTGACGATAGAAGCTTGAGGAGGTGGCTCGGGACGAGTTGGTGCTGCGGAACTTTCACCTGAGGGAATCCTAGGGGCTTGCTCGGGCCGACTAGTTCGGAAGGTGTCATCACTAATTGCCCATGTCTTGGTATGAGAGACTTGGGGACCTTCCCGAGCATCAATGCCGGCTTGTAGGAGAATGTCCAACACCAGGATGTGATAGGGCAGAGGATGATGGGTGGATTGAGACGGATAGTCGGTCATGTGCATAAGCACAAAACGTGCCCAATTAATTGGAGCATGATGGATAATGGCATGGAGTATCTTCACATCCTCAATAGATAGGACGGTATGATTTCCGGGGCGTGGCTTGATCACCCGGGTGATGAGATAAAACAGGACACGATTCTCCGGAGGATGAGAGTGAATTGTTGGTCTTTTGGAATGGGCGGTACGGACAACCTCCGTGAAACCGAGCTCTTGCAAAAGAGGAGCTTCATGGGTCGTGATGAAATGAGGACCGCCATAAGAAGCAATATCCTCACCCTGAAATGGTAAGCCGGAAACAGCCCCAAATTGCTCGAGAGTTAAAGAGATAGCTGTTCCATTCACTTGAGCTGTCAACTCGTCACCATCGCGATTGAGGGTGGTGTAGAAGGCTTTGGTAAAATCGGCACTATATTGATTGCTTTGGTTGGTTACGAAATCCCACAATCCAGATGCGCGAAGGTGCTCTTCAAGCCTTGTGTAGTGCTTCTCCCTCGGATACGAAACCGGAAGATACCGGGGAGGAAAAATTTGACGAGTATGAAAGAGGGATTGATAGAGGGTGAGTTGTGCACGTAAGGTGAACCAAACAGCGGATTGGTCATCCAAAGGTAGTTTAGAAGAAGAGGAAGAAGGACCGCCTCGTTTGGTTGGTTGTCTCACGGGTGTTTTGCCTTGTCTGCCCATGATTGGAGTGTGGAAGTAAGGAGTATAAGGTGAAGATAGGAAGGATAGGGAGTAGAGAAGGCAAGAAGAAGACTTGGATAGAGTGAGGAGAAGGATTGAAATGTGGAGCAATATATAAGTTTCAGCAAAAAAAAAATAGTTGTTGGGAGCTATAACGGCTAGTAACAGCCATAATGAACAACGGTCAGAAATCTCCCAACGGCTATATTTTTTGAAAATCTGCAGCGGAACATCGATGTTCAAATCTTGGACATCGATGTTCTGTACTGTTTGGTTGATTCTGGAAGTGGCTAACGGCTCTTTTTTTTTGAAAAATGGAACCCGAACATCGATGTCCACCAGTTGAACATCGATGTTATTTGCTCTCTGGTCCGAGTTGGGAGATAGGGAATGTGGTTGAACATCAATGTCCATAATGGGAACATCGATGTTATATGCTCTCGGGTTCGTGTGATGAAATGGAGAAAGAAATCAAACATCGATGTTCATTAGGAGAGCATCGATGTTGCATGCCCTCTGGTTGAAACTCGGAAGAACAAAAGAATGAACATCGATGTCGAGGATTTGAACATCGATGTTGGAAAATTATGGAGTAAAAAAAAACTTACTGAACATCGATGTTCCGATACATAACATCGATGTTGTATGAGTGTGATATGGTTGGTCCAATTTTGTGGTTCTTCCAATTCCCCCTGTCATTCTGCCACTTGTGTGATGCATCCAACATCGATGTTGGTCAGCTGAACATCGATGTTTTCTCTATTTGCTTAGTAAGGTCCTTGCTTGTTCAACTGTGCTTGTCGTCCGAATCGAGCTGTCCCTACAAAACAGATTTAGTA